>OMLP01044080.1:21560-45762 GCA_900302685.1 Spondyliosoma cantharus
CCTGTTGCATTAATATCCTTAGGTAAGATCTCATTTCTTCAAAGTGATTTTCTTGCTTCACCAATTAAAGCATGCATTGGATTTGTAATGTATCCAATAAAACCACAGCATTACACTTACACTACATTTTTGTGCTAAAGACTTAATGCCTCTGCAGAATAGGAAATCCTATTCACAGCACTATATAACATTATATCAGAGAAAAAAATAACTCAATGAAAACAGCATAGCTAAGAATTGTACTTTAGCCATGGAGATAATTACACTGGCAGCACTGAGGCGTCACCCACAATAAAAACACTCTTTTAAGTGCCGCGGTCGGTTGGAGCCTGGATTTAAAATGTATTTTGTTAATGCTAGACAGGCTGTCTAGATCGAGTCCAAATGTTCCTGCCACAATGGATCAATACAGACAAATTACAGTTAAAACCTTCCTTAATACTTAAAGACTTTTCACACATTCCATGACATATTGCAGTGGTTGAACTCTTTGTTGCATTTTTTTTTCCTTTTTGGTTGAAAAGTAACTTTTGGAGGAAGATGAAGTGGCACATGATAGGCAAGCATTACACCCCAAATGCCCCCCTTGATGATGGGCCACCATGTCAAGCAGTCAGATATCTGGTAACAATCCCCCTATGGAATACAGCATGTCTTATATAGCCAATGATAACTGACACAAAGTTTCTAAAATCTCTTCTTTGCTTAGTTTCCCCGATATTAATTTATTACTGACCGATTCTGCAACATTTTTCAGGTGAGTGTGTTTTATTTTTTTGACAATCATTAACGTAATGTATTCACTTCAACCCAGCTAACATTTGTGCTAAAACTAAACTTCACAGCTCAGTGCAACCATGGCTGGCGAGACAGCTCTAAAAAGGGAACAAAGGCAGCGATGAAAACAGCGATACAAAAAGAGAACAAAAACATGTAGCTAGATCGGGGATGTGTGCATTCGCTCAGCCGGTCTAATCAGTATGCAGACTGGCTGTGCCATTTAGCTCAGGCTGTTAATTACATATAGAGTCTAACTATCAGTGTGCCAGTGAATTCATCTCTGCTCAGTCTACCGTGCTGATGCTGTAGCGCACACATCCAGTGATAAGTGGTGCTGAAGTTAGCTCGTCTGCGGATGCATCACTAAGATATCAAAAGGATTGTTAGAAGAGTGTATGTGAGGAAAACAAGATCTGTCCTTTGTGTGAACCGCGTGGTAATGGGTGGTGGCCAACTCGGCTTGCTTTGGGAGATGTATGAGTAACGTCGGGCTCAAATTATAGTGTTTCGTCATAATTTAAAGTCCATTATTTCGCTTATAAGTGAGTAAGTATCACCTGCTTTTTTTATATGTTCAGTGTACTGTACATTACAGGGTTTGACTGATCTGAGTACGCTGACCTTGTAAATCTCCCCCTGACTCTGATGAAAGGGATGCTTGGATGCTGAAATGTTTATACTGACTATCAATTTTCTACAAGCCCCTTCATAAAAATACTGCCAAGTGTAAAAATGCACCCATATATCTGGGCTGCTGCTGTATGTGATGACCAGGATCAGCAGTGTATCAATATGACGAGGCCGTTGCTCTGAACATAACACAGGTTTCAGTCTTGTTTTGTGAGGCGCGCACAATCGATATTGTTGGCGATTCTATTTTGTGAGTTACCTCTCTCTTCGGAGATTGGGGTTAAAGAGAAAACCGATAGAAGGAGCAAAATCCTGAAACGGGTCAATTTAATCCCTCTGCTTAGTAAGGCTCTTGCAAATGTGTGCCGTCTTCATCAGAGGGGAAGATGAGTGGAAAATTACTGAGACAAACAAACCTTGCTTTAATCCTGGAGGCACAAGGTGTGCTTTTGTTGGCATGTCTGCTTTTCACTTGATATTTATCTTGAACGCCACAGCCAGCACATAGATTGTACGCTTCTGTAGCACTACACCAACGCAGGTTATAATTCAGTGTATTCTGTAGTGAATTCCTCTGAGATCTGAAACGAGAAGCTCATCTATTTCTGGCGTGTCCCGACACATTACTAACCCGAGAATAAAGGCGAGTGTGTCACATGCAGTCCTTGCTTACCTCCCAGGGTAGCAGAAACTAGGAAGTGGGTCCCGTACTTCTTGATGAGGTTATCGTTGATTTGCTGCAGGGTTGGCCGTCGCCCCAGTAACCGCAGGTTGCGTAGGAACTCAGGCGCTAAGGGCAATGGAGCTTTGAGGAAATCTCGCTTCTCTGTTGCCAGACTGTTCACCTTCCAGTGGCTGAACTCCCTGAAATCATGAATAAGGTAAAAGGTGAGTTTAACATTGCATGCAGACACATTTAGACACAAAAGAGCCAGATTAAAAAGGGGATCTGGGCCCGTCAGATTGATTGAGACTCAAACGGTTAAAAGGTTGCAGGGATGGAAGAAGAATTCAGAGCTTTAATTTAAAGGGTAACTCCACCATTTTTTCACAAAGCAAGTTGTTTACAGGTCTGGGCGAGTACTACTGCATACTGTATGTGAATGCATTTTTTCTTCATTTTCAAAACCTAAACACACCTTCATGGTTGAAATGGTGGAGTTACATCATAGAAAGGCAATGCACACCAAGGGCTTTAAGGAAGTGCTGATAATTGACAGCAGACTCGAAAGTGAAAAAAGCGTTGCACAGTCAGGAAGGCTCAAAGCGATTGAAGAAAACTGCAAATGGCGCATGAAATATTTCGTTCTCTTTCTAAAAGAGTGGCGTTACCCTGTAAGTCAAAGCAGCAAAACTGTAGAGTAGAAATACTCTGTTATGCGTAAAAGTGCCTGTATTCAATTTTTTTTGCTGAAGTGAAAGGGCAGACGTGTTAGCGTCAATGTACTTCAATTACCAAAAGTAAAAGTACTCATTATGCAAAATGACACATTTAAGAGTAATCCAATAGATATCACCGGCTGATTAATAGTGATACATTCATATTTATATCACCTTAATGTCGCAGCTGCTCAAGGTAGGACCGATTTCACCTTAATCTGTGGTAATACATCAGGATTTAATTGTTCATTACAATTCATAAAAATCTAAAATAAAAATAAGAATGAAGTAGCATAAAATGGAGATGGAGAACATTTTTTCATGACTATATTTCCCTTATACCCTGAGGATTTCTGCTGTCTTGTCATTGCCAGTGTTCTGTATTAGGATAAGAGCCAGACACGATTTAATTCACATTAAATAGCCACATCACAAATACAGCTGCAGCTTGTCTTGTTTTTGCATACAATCAGGGTCAGCCCGCAGGGTGTGGTAAAGCCTATTTTGTCATGACCCACGTCATGGCAGCCTCTCCTTCTCCTCTGTTTGTTGTCTGTTTCCCCGTGTCTGTCTGATCCTCATGTTTCTACCTCCCGTCTGTCTCCCTCTCTCTGTGTGGGCGTGGCTAACTCTCTCCTGCAGGCAGCACCAGGTGAAACTAATTTCCATCATCAGACGCTCTCCATAAAGCCTCCGGATCTTCAGCCACTCATCGCCAGATCGTACTATCATCCATGGCGGTACTAGTCGTAGGTCCTGGCTTTCTTCCCCAGTGTAATTAGCTTGTGCAGCAAACCTTTCCTGTGTGTCTTTTGCCTCAGTTGCTTCCGCCATTTCGCCTGCTTGCCCGCCTGCCCTCCTACCAACTGTTCCTGTCGCCGGTGTTCGTGCTCTCTTTCACTGCCTGCCTGTCAATGCGTCTGGCCATCACCGGTTCCAACCGTGAGTCCTCCGCCCTCAGAACGAGCCAACCAGCTGGACGCTGACCGCTGGTAACGCGGCTCCGCCACTACACCGGAGGACGCCAAACAAAGAGACTCCGGTCACCTGCCAGCCTCACCTCACCTCGCCTCGCCTCGCCTCACGGGCTTCCTGGATTCTCCAGCACCTCACCCCTCCTGCACAGTGTCACAAATAAATATCACTTTGGATTGTTCCTCTGTGTTCTGTGTCGTGCGTTTGGGTTCGGCCTCTGTTGTTTTCATAACATTTGGTAACTTGGAAAAAGAATAACTTAAAAGCATCATGGGCACTTGCACAAACGGTACACATTGCGGACTCACCTGGATGGAAATCTTTGGACTCCAAACCTGATCAAGGTTTGCCTGAAACAGCCACTGATGTGGTTGGTGTCCCACTTAGCCTCTTCGATATTTACTAACAATTCAATGCATGAAGTGTAAATGTGGTCAGTGATGCATTTTGACTTTCCTGGTAATGGTCGTTTACTCTTGCATGTTTTTGAAGAGGATAAACTCTAAATAGATTTTTCCATTGGCCTGTCACTCCTTCAACAATCTGCTATAACCAGAAGGTGCCAAAGCCTCTCATCTGTTTGTGCTGTAAAAACAGCACCCTCCTTCTTTTGTTTTTTTGCTGAAAAGCAATCTTACATTTTGTTTGTTTTTTTGTTTTTTTTTCACCAAATCCAACCCAATTGCCCACATATAAGAGTAATGCTTTCTGATTGGTTATCCTGTTTGTTCGCATTTTGTCCCAAAACCAAATGTAGTAATGATTAATTGATGTTCAATTGTTTCCTGTTGGACTTTAATTAAGCACGTTTTAAGCCACAAAACATGGTTTTGAAAATGCTAAATTTGACTCTATTCGAGTCTATTATGATGTTTCACAAAAAATTACTCGTGAAAGGTAGTGACAAGCAAACAAAGACATATCACTTGACTCTGCAGTTCTCCTCTTTTTAGGGCCTTTCGCTCATGGTTTCTGTTTTACAAACCGTGACTTAGCCAAACTGTTCTGACTCATGACTCTCCCTGTTAGTGTCCAGAGGCAGCAGGCAGCTAGTTTTAGCAAACCTCTAAAAACTACACTATCTGGCCAGCACCAAATGACAGATGAAGTAGATGGTGAACATAGTGGAGCACAGATCTATCACAATCAGGTATAAGAAAGCCCCTGAGGTGCCCTTGAGCAAGGCTCTTAACCATAGCCGCTCCAGTGCAGCTGCTCAGTGGCCAATGGATCAGACTGTGGTTGTACTGGGTAGCTTGCCGGTCTGAATCCGTGTAACTGTCTGTGACGTGATCAAGCCAGTTTTATATTAGAGATGGTGGACAACACTGAGTGTCTTTCTTTAAACAACAAAGTCATCAGTACACAGAGGATTAGATAAAGGTTTAATCATAGAACAGAAAAAGAGAATATAATATATAATATGAAAACGTGTTAATCTTTTATTTCTCCCTGGCATAAATCTTTAAAAACAGCTTCCAAGTAAATAGTTTAATTATTTATTTTTTTTACGACGTCGAGGAAATTTCAACAAAAACAGCTGCGCATTGCAGTTTTTAACAAAAGCGATCCTACAATAATATGCAGGGCCCATGTTTGTGCTCATGAAGGAACATATCACCCAGTGTGACAGTATAGCTCATTGATGTGTTTTTCATAGTTTTTTAGGCAACAGTGGAGTTGTATAGCGCAGAGAGAAAATATATATCGCGATTTTTATTCACGTGTTACGTTAATCTTTGATGCTATGTTAATGACATTAACTTATTCTGGCTTTTAAATTGGGATGGTTTCAAAAGCAGTTAACGTAACGCCATCATCAACGATAACGTTCAAAATTGCATTTAAAAAATGAATTAAACATTAAACATTTTAAATGGAAAGTAATATTCTATATTAATTAGTAATTCATTGACATGCTATTTATTTTACTTTACTTGAGTTCACTTTTACTGGACGTTTTCTGATTTTTTTTTTTTTTTCCAGTAATATTTAATGGGAGTAATATTGCTCTTTTACTTGGGTATGGATTTTCACTACTTTACCCACCCACTCTGCCTGCGACATTGAAGTCACAATACTTCCAGTGCAGCCACTGCCTTAACTGTCCAGACAAATGTCAGGCAGTGGCAAAGACCTCCATTCACTTGAACTGGCCAACAGAACACAGTGAGAGAGATGAGTCAGGAAAATTCATCCATTTCAAGTAGCTGATAATCATTTCATCACGTCAGTCCTGCCACCACGGAACTCTGAGGTATGTGAATGTTATGCAAATGCCAGCAGAAAAGTACAGATTCTCCTCATCTGCATAGATTTGCCGGCAAAACAAGAGGCGTTGGATATTAGCACATTATGTATGCATTCTCTCTGAACAAAATACCAGCAGTGACACACTGTTTTCCCATGAGTACTCACTTACACACACACTGAATAACATTCACAGGGAGGTACATATACTGTATCACTGTCTCAGTTCCCCACTGGCTGCTCTTACACTGCCTTTTTGCGGTCAATAGTTTACTATTACAGACAACATGATACTGTAATTATGCTGTTGGCAGCATTGTGACTACACTAGGATAAATACAATAGGCCAATTCCCTTAATAATACATGATAAATATGTATGAGGTCATTCAGATGGTACCATGGAAGACACAGCAATGGGCTGTAATTAGTTTGTAGTTGCTGCATTGTATATTAGTCTTCAAAGGGAAGCTCAGATTTGTAACCATTTAGCACAAACCGTGACAAAGCTTTCCTCTGAAGGAAGGGCCCCAGGAGCATACGGTCAGACTTGTGCTTCATTAGGAGCTTCATTCTCACATAATGCACCAATTAATGTCTATAGTCTGGCCACAGTCACAGTGCAATTTGTACAAGCTATCATTAACTGTGGCTACATTGTTCTTTTATGAGAGCAGGGCGACCCGGAGTGTGAGGGCACAGTGTGGAGCCGCAAGCAAAATGGGCAACAAAAAAGAAAAAGAACAAGATAAATAGAGTGAAAACACAGGAGGAGCCAGAGAAACTTGCACTTTCTCAGCGCCTGTCTGTGTGCTCCTCCGCAGTGTGCATTCATATCATCTGGCATGATGGAAATATCTATGCAATTCATTATTAAAAAGGAAAAGAAAGAGTGGTGACTACGGGCAGTCGAGTACTCAGATTCATTATTCAGGTAGGAGTTGTACTACCAAATGTAGTTATTCTGTTTCAAGTGCAAGTTCTTTACTTGAAATCTCAAAATAGACGAAGAGAAATAATAATAGCAAAGTATACTAGTATCGTATCAATAGTAAAAGAGCAGTATTGTGTTATGACACAGGGACTCTGTAAACAACATGAGAAGGGCACTTAATAAGCAAGGAATTAAAAATCAGTTTGAGCCATAATTTACTTAATTATGATCACCAGTTAACTATAACTGTGTGCTGAATAAATAGTTTGACAGACTGTTTCACAACTTAGAGTGAGAAATTACTTCAATTACTACATGTATTAAGAGTGAGTCTGAGAGTGACAGCCAGGTCTACTCGTGTGTTGTTAGTTTAAATACTACCATCTTTTAATAGAACTGGATTTCCAAACCAATTTACCATAATTCTGCGAGGTAGCCATGACTCCAGACAAGTCTTATTTAGTTGTATTTTATTATGAAAAACAGTGATAAAGTTATCCATCTCATTGTAGAGGCCAGAGTCCGATGGCTTTCCATCCATGTACTGTGTTGTAAATGCTGAATAATGCTGCCCACACCTGACACAGCCAGCTTCTTTTTAATCGAGTGAATATTCAAATGGACAGATTGAATTTTAAGTTGTTTAACAGATGAACATTCGAATGATTCATCGGTGTTTTATTTTTTTCAAATTTCAACGCTAAATTTACTTAGAGTGCTGGTAAAATTAAATGCACGCATCGTTATTGTTGCTTGCGGTGAAACTTAGACGTTATACAAGCAAATCAAACAAAGCTGAAGCAGAAAAGTTACTGACAATATTTCCATGAATTCACTCTTTATTAGACATTTTTCATCATTCGTCCTGCTTCTGCATTGAAATAAGTCACCATTATTGTCATATGTGCATCATGTTTTTGTATGTTAAACCACAGCAGTGCCCAATTAACACTCATACACTCGCTTTGGCTGATATTAGAGCACTCCTTCTATTTGCAGGCACAGTAAGTGAATGACAAAAGACGCTAATTGAACATTTCGTTGCCCCAAAATACAATTTAATTAATTAAATCAGTCAATCTTCATTTGTCATGTACTTGAACTGTGTGTACATGTGCTTGAGTGAAACATTACTTTTCCCTGATCCATGATTTTGCACTAAGACAAAATGTATTATTAAAAAACTGTTTGAGAAAGAACAAATGTTGGAAATAGTTGGAAATAAAAAAAAACAATACCAAAAAAGTATGAATTACTTTGAATGATTTTTTTTTTTTTTAAGAATCTTTAATTGGTCAATTTCAGATTCTTGACCATCGTAGAAGTGTATAAATGTCTTAATCTACTCTAACCAGTTATGACATGGAACTGCACCACTACCGTGTAAAAAAAACCACAATTGATTGTTGTCATTTAGAGACTTAAGAGTGAAGCACGACACCAAAACCATCTTCTTCGCCTCCTACCCCATCTGTTGTTTAGAGACTGAAGCGACTATAAAGGCACACGCATTTATTTTAATGACTCAACATCTCATCCTACACTAACTGTCTGACTTGTCCTCTGGAAATACTCCACACATCAGTGGCCAAGTGGTCACTTGATAGCAGGTTTGTATCAACTGCCTTAATACTAGGTGTGCAATGTTTTGGACCAAAAAGCCAAACATATTGTGACATATAGAGGGTTTTACAACTTTTATTCAAACTAAATGGCCAAAGTCATTTCAATTGCAATGCTTAGAACAAATATAGCCATTCTAATTCAAGCGACGGTTACATGACAAATATCCCAAACCAAAGGTCAAACTCATTTGAATGCTGCAAACTATAACAATTAGTCTGCAGCTATCACACGCATCAGCAGGCATTAGTTTTAGCTTAGTTTTTAGTCCAGCGAGTCACCGGATGGCAGCCAGTAGTTGCAAGCTGATTAACTGGAGCTGATTTAGACTGATGTGTTTTCTGAGCCGCTCTACAGTGACTGAGCACGGGGAAGGAGAGCTGCAGGCCATGGGCCGAAAAGCACAGAAGAGCAGTGCATCATTTACTTTTCTCCTCGCTTCGCTCTCTAAGAGTTAACGGTGAGACTGTTGGCTGACTATTTGGCTAATGATGATAGATGGTGTTAATTAAAAGGTTTTAGCACAGCACTGATTGCACCTGCAGCTTGGTTGGCACTTAGTTTCGCTGAAGCAGAGCACATTTTTTTTTCTTTTTCTTTAATAGGAATAAAAAAAGAAAAAAAAAAGAAAAACTCTGCCTATGCAGAAATTTGACTTGGATGTTCCCGGTGGCAGCATGTTGGGAAATAACACCTGGATGTTATTAGCTGTCAGATAGGCAGAGAGAAATGGATGGGCCTCAGGGTGAATGTGCCAAACACTTCACACCTGTGCATCTGTGGGGAGAGGGATTTTTCGTCTTTGGCCGTGGAATAGTGGGTGAAAATGTTTTACTCTGTGTGCGAGCACTAATAATGTGGTATATCAACTTAGAGTTACCCTTACAGTATATAATGTAACTTAAATCCATGTAACATCAGGTTTAATTCTTCAAGTAATAATTGTTTATATCTACCAACACATCAACTTTCGCAGGCTAGCACAGGAATTAGCAATTTAAAATAAGCTCTTGTCCATTAGCCTTGTAGCTGTGACACAGCGGAGTCACTATCGACCGCTTTTAAATTCATTGTATAGATCAATCCAGTCCGTGCTCTGTTTGGCGTACTGTACACATACTTAATATGATTATAAAGGACACAGGGGGAAATCCGTGATATCTCAAGTACCCGTAAGTTCAGAACGGTGCACAGAGCAGACACCCAAACAACATCATAACATTCGGTTAACTTTCATTATAAAACACACACACAAAAAAAAAGGGACAAATCCAAGGACTTCTTATAATCCTTTTGTTGGGAACACTAACCTTTTGTCTGTTTGTTGTGTGTTTATACACAGGCATAACTGCGTGATTCTGTAATTAGAGCGGGAAGTCTCGCAACTCCAGCTGACAGCCAAAACGCAGCCGGTGGGGGTTGACGGACGACGGGAAAAAAATCATAACGAAGGCGTTTTGCAACATGCATGCAACCAGTGGAATTCCCGGGTTAGACTGCGACAGTTACAGCTATATCCCTCAACTTACTTTAAACAAAACAACAAGAGGAAAACAATGCTCCCCACTGAACGAGTGAGTGGAAAAGATTTTGCTATGAAGAAATTACAGCAACGCAATAAATCACAAGATAGACTAACGGTCTAGCAAATCTGTTAAATCCTCATCTATCAAATTGATTCTTGAGGGCTAGATTGACCAAAGTGTTGTTCAAATTAAATGCAGAAATAAAAATTCCATGTAGTAGTCAGCTGAAATGATAATGCAAACTTCTAAAGGCTTATTGGTCTCAGTGGACCTGCTCTGCGTGGGGATTCTCAGCTCCCATTAGAACCTAATGGAGGTGATACCACAGGAACAGTAAGATTATTAGGAACAACTCGTTAGTTGCAAGCATTTGTACCAGCTGGCTGATGACAAGCTGAAATGTGTTTTTAATGATGACAACGCATTTATTTATTTATCATGTAAATGCATATATATAAATCACACCATCAGTGATTTAGGTCAGTAAATAAGCTGTTGCACCTGACCCCATTTAAGGGTTAATTATAGAGCTTTGCATGGACCCTTCCCTGGTGTGTTCCCTGCAGACGGCAGCTCCAGGCGCACTTGTGCGTCGAATGCTGTGGTTAAGTCCTGGTAAACTTCACTTCAACCTGTAATAACAGATTCTTGAAACAACAATTACTTCTTGGCATAGCAAGCTTGCACTTGTCAACTGACACAGTGCATTGGCATTAGCATTAGCATTGATGTTTGTGTCCACCTGATGAATATAAGTCCAATATTTTCTCTCCTTGAACATTCAAGTATTTTAAAATGACCTATTTTGAACAGGTGCGGCGGGTAGTTTCCCGAGTTCAGATGCCGTGCACTGCGAGCGCAGTGTGTCGTTGTCATCACTAACTACATCGCATCAAAATGTAAGAAAAACAGACATTATCGTAATCAGCGTCAACAGTGAACATGGCTATCTTCAGGACTCATTGCTAGTAAGCTAATATGTTAGTATTTTTGAAACGTTGGCTATTAGCTTTAGCAATGTATCAGCCTCGCTTTGAAAGACTCCAGTTTTGCATGATAGAGAATATGAGAATAGAGAATGTGCCACTGATTACACATGTGAGTTTTGTCAATATAACAGGCATCCTGAAGCACTGACATTTGCATATAGAGCCAAGAGGGAGGTTCAGGATGCCGCTTACTCCGCTCAGTTACATTTACAAGCAACTGGAGAGCTCACGCAAGGTCATTGTCTGAGCCCTTTTCATCAGCACTCGACATCGCATAGCCACAGCCGCTTGTTCAGAAGCTCACAGACGAGTTTGGATTGGACTGAGGCTCTGTTGGCTGAATTCTTCACCTCCTCACATGTCAGTGCGCAAAGCGTGAGAGTGACTGGTACATGCTCTGCGCCATCTATGCCATCCAATCCCAGGATGTGCATTCTCTCCTTTACTCGTATTGTACACAAAGGACTGCCACAGCGTGTATGAAAACCATTGCATCTTGAAGTTAGCTGATACAGTCGTAGAGCCTGCAAAACAGTGAGGAAATTTCCCACAGTCCTGTTGTTGACCAGTTTTCAGAGCGATGCCGTGAATCGTTTTTTAGCACTGAATGTCTCAAAGACTAAGGACATGTGTATTGATTTTAGATGTTCTCACCCCTCTCCTGACAGCTCAGTGATTGATTGCGAGAATACAGAAATAATGGAGTCCTACAAGTATTTGGAACCTATACTGGACATGACATTTGAGAGTAATACTGACACTGTGCACAGGAGTGTCTCTTTTGTCTCAGGAAACTCTCCAAGTTCCAGGTTGACAGGACCCTGATGACAATGTTTATCGATCCCTCAACGAGTCTGTGCACCCTTTTATCTGCCGCCGTCAATCTCTCAAGGTCAAAAGCAAAAATGTAAGGTGATAAGTGTCTGCAGAAAAATAACACACTGCACAGGAAGCTCCGCGGGATCTCCGCAGCAAACGGTTAAATAAGCAAACAACAATTTCACTTCCTGCCATCTGGTACCCTCCTCAGACTTCTACTTAAATGAAATCAACAGATTCAAACACTTCTTTATACCCTTTGCCATCTCCCTCCTAAGCTCTAGAAGAATTGGTAGTTATTTGCATCAGATTTTAAGTTATTGTTTGTTTATCTTTTCATTGCCTGAGTATCTTTCTGTGTATTTATGTGTTTCGGTCTTAGTATCGCAATTATGTGCCCTGTATTATATGTGAGCTCACTGTATGCACCCCACTGCTGCGTAACTAATTGCAACACTAGGAAAAAAAAATAAAGTGAATGATTGGCTGATACATTATGGAGGATACGAACGCTTTAACACTATTTCACTACCAGACAGGTGGTGTTTATGTTGATTTTAAATGATGTTGCCTCTACTTTCGCTTTCATACATGCAGTGTAGGAAGCATGTATGATTGACATTTGGCAGTAAACATACAGCACCGACCTGCTGTTGGCTGTCAACCTAACCATTTAAACATCAAGTCAGGATCAACAGAGCAGACAGCTTTTTCTCTCTCAAGCTGTATGGTTGATGTAATCCCATGCATACATTATAAAGTGTTTTCTTTAAAATCATCGTTATTATTCAAGGGAGACACAACAGCTGAAAAGACTATTTTTTCATGCACTGGTCAAGTTTAAGATTTTCGGCTGATTGTTTCTACAACATGTCTTTTCTTATTGTTTTAATACTGGAAAGAAAACGTCCAAAAAAGACAAGACTGAGGTGTTTATTTTAGTTCAGATTTCTGTTTGAGGCATGTATGCAAATCAGTGCATATGTAATTACATTGCCTGATTTGCATGTCTTAAGATAAAAAAAAAAAAAAATCTGAAAAGTTTAAAACAAATGCAAGTAATCAGTGGGGAAAGTTTGATGATGATATCTATTGGTGAGAAAAGTTGCCCCATTCATCAATCATCGTCTAAAAATGTACGGAGAGTTATAATTCATACCTTTTCTCAAAATGAGAGTTGTTGTATTCTGAAGGTTTTCAGAGAGGGGTTTATTCACATATAATTCATAGCCTGATGTAATTAATATTTTAGTCCTGAAAACATTGCAAAAATGTATCTTTTTTTATTGTTGCTGACAGTATTTTTCATGGACTTTTAAAAAGAGACATTCCCTCTGTGAAAGTAATTTTGTTGATGCGAATTCTTTTTTACAAAATGAAACAAGAACACTGAATCTGGATTTATCATATTTCTGCTCAGTAAATGTAGGCAGAGTAGTGCGTTTTTAGTTAGATAAGGCTACATTTCAGACATTTTTATATTTCAGGAAACTTGTATTACAAAATTTAACTATCACTAATCAACTGAAGAAGTTCCATGGTGATATCTATCAGTTAAAGATATTACCCTCTTCACCTGTGGTGTCCCTAGTAAATATCATCATTACATTTAAATTCTAAATTTTCGAGAAAACATAAACATCATTGTCTTTGTGTTTCCAGGATGCTAGACCAGTAAATGATTTTGAGAGTTCCATAAAAAATCATAGGTGAGGCAGACAAAGAGAGAGAGAGAGAGAGAGAGAGAGAGAGCAAAAAGAGAGAACTGCGAGTTCAGTTCACTGTATGCACTTCTGCACTTCACCTCACAGCACATCACAAGCCTATTTGTTCCGAGCTCTGAGTCATGATGACAGGTTTGTGGTCTTGAAAGTGAACGGAGCTGAAACTTTATAATGAGTAGTTTCACCTGAATCAGGTACAGTCTCACCTATTAATAAGAAGTGACCCACATACTCCTTTGGACTATTCCTGGAGTCAGTGGTTGGTGGAGTACACAACCTTCAAGTTTCTCCATGAAAATTGCGCTTCACTGCTCACAACCAATCCTCCATGGAAATGAGCCTTGATCCATGAGAAGGAGGGGTGATGTGTTCTAACCAATTCATTCAAAGTGTTTTCATTATGCTCAGGGGGGCTGAGCTACTGCAGCAGAGAGGATAAAAACGCAATGAGTAGTAAGAAAAGAGCAAGTCTTTACAAGCACTGAACATACAGATACAGGAATTAGAGTAGGTTTTCTGTATCTTAATCTTTAAAAATGTAAAACCCCACACTATGTGATGTGTGACTATTTTTGCGTTTTTCTCAGCTAAGAATACTGACAGAGTAAATGCAATAATATTGACTATTTTATAACTTAACACTTAATTCTAACGGCACTTTCGCGACACCCACTAACACTAACATCTGGTCTTTGGCCCTGATGTGAATGTATTGAATCTGCATTCACTCCACTGCAGTAGTCACAGGTGATTATAAGATCCAGCTCTGATCGGCTGGGACGAAAACACAACACCCCGGCGGACGCGCTCGTTTTTGCCCCTTTGCTCAAGCAGAACGTTGTCTAGTCAGCGCTGAGTTTGAAACAGAGCCCAAAGTAAAAGGCATTAAGGAAATAATCTATCATTACACTGTCAGCTGCTTCCATGACAGTGTCCGATCATTGCCTCTGCCTGATCAGTGCTACGCATGCGCAACTGTTAACGGAGAAAGGAAAAAAGCAAAATGTCTCACTCCAAATGTTATTGAGTATGACTTTTTTTACATGTTAAAAAAATGGTTAATCATTTTGACATTCAAATGGGATAATGTAGCTACAGGCATATAAATGAGTTTAGTGTTGCATGATCTTGCTCCTTTACTACAAATCCCACATACTTTACATAAGAGTTTGCAAACCATGCTGCTGCATGTGTTTAAGCACATCGAATGCATTGCTGTCTGTTGATGGTGGAGGGGGTGGTGTTAAACCATTGTGAGGCAAAGGGCGGAGGCTTGCATTCATTTCAAATTTCAAAACGCACTGTTTTATTACTGAAATAATATGAAACTCATTCTTTCATTGCTCCGCTGGCGTGCACGCTACCTTAACCTAGAATACAAGATACTGTGATGTAACACATTGCAGATTGCCAAAGCAAACATTTAGATATGTAAACGTTAATACCATCTAGAAAAGATACCATAGCAAACAAACATCAAAACAGAAAAGAGAACATAACACAGCAACAGAACTTACTACATGAGAAAAACAATAAACTGTCATGAAATTTATCGGCAACAAACTGTAGCTGGTGACTGCCACTCACTGTTCCCTTTTTTTGTGATTTGCTCTAATTTTTCAAAATGTGCTTCTCTATGATATTTATATTATTCATATTTGGAGAGGAAGTGTAGCTCTGTTTCAGGTTCACTGAAGGTGCCATGATGGCACAGTCATCCAGGTTTCCCCTTGTCTTCCCTTTTCGATAGCAAGGTAACTTTTGCTCAGTCTGTGCTTTGTCAGGTTGTTGTTCTCTTTCATAGGTGTGACTGGCAAAGGACAAAAAAACAGGAAAATATACAGCTCCACTTTGTCTCTCTTTACATGTATTTTGTTCAGTTGTCAGTTGTAGATTTTTTTGTAGCAGCGGTGCTCTGAGTCGGTAACCTAGCAACACTAGGGGGTTCCGGGGGCATGCCCCCCCGACAAGAAAATTTTGAAAAATTAATTAATTTTCTTTATTATTATATATTTGTTATGGAAACAGAATCTGTTTCAGAAGTCAGTGGGTCACATGACATGGAAGATATTGAAAAAACTGCAATTATTTTGTATTAATATATTTATGCTAAGTAATTTAATGACAGTCCCTAAATCAGTGTCCAGTGATTCAGCACGAGGCTCCTGGAGGTGAGCTAACCGTCCTCCTGCTGCTCACACTGGGTGAACCTCAGTAAAGTCGCGGCTGGACCAGAGTGAATATCCGCCGAATATCCAACCTGAAACTAACTTCAGCCGGTTCGATGAGTCGCCTGTTGCAGCCTTTGAACAGGATGACGAGGATTTCAGTCACTCAACTTAAACGGTGACTCGTAGAAATTATACAAATAGCAGTAATGACAATAATAATCGATTTCAAGGTAACGTAGGGTGAAGTGCTTTCACTGTGTGCAATTTAAATTCGCCCCCCGTGATGTTAAACCTACAAAAATCATGTCTTTTTTTTTTTTTCGCGGCGCTGAAAATCGAGCAGAATGCATATAGGAGAAACACTGACACATCAGATAACCTTCCCAAGTTCCATCGTGACAAATAAATGGACTACTTGCGGAGTGACATGAAGACAAGAATCTGAGGCACAAAAAACGTTGACAGCGGTGAGCAGTCGTTATGTTTACCAATACCCGACCCGTGCCTTGCGGAAAAGCCAGATTTCCGTATTTATCCGGAAGAATCACACCCCTGTCTCTTTAGTTGTTGATCAGTCATGCGCACTGGTGTAGAGCCAGATAGTATTACATTTTACTCTTTGTTGATGATGTGTTCTGTTCCTGAGTTGTGAATCAGTTGCCCTCTGGGATCATAATAAAATTGAAGTTGAAGAAAGGACTCAAACTAGTCACTACATCAGCAATAATTCAGCACCTGTTTTTTGAAGATGTTAATTACACCGTGCTACTTACTGGTCTGAACAGGGTCTTAAATAACTGTACTCGAAAGAAAAATCAGTGAAGAGTGAATGTTGGCTTTGATTGATTACAGAACTTGAGCAAGTTTCTAAAAATTTAGCACTCTGTGAAAATGAATGGAAACCAATGCCGCCTTGGAAATACATAGAAAACACTTCAACTGTGAAGCGTATTCAAACTTTTCAGCAAGAAATATAATTAACAAAGTTGCCGTTAGGGAGATAAAAGTGGCAATGATTTATGGTAAGAGAACGAGTGTGGCTGACTTTGTTACTGAGGGCAAAAAAGGGTTCTTTATTAGTTTATAAACAGGAAATAAAACTTTATATCCTGACATCCTGATTGGATCCTACTGAGAATCTGGAAGACACGCCGTGACTTGCTACTCACAAGGTAGCCACGCCCTAAAAACGTACCCTGCTTTAACGTCCATTTTACTCTAAACGGGACTGATATTTGCAAAATGAACATCATGCTGTTTCGAAAATGACTTGAAGTTTGTGATTGAGACCATAAACTCACTTGTTAACAATTGACTGAGGTCATGAATCAAGTGATATACACACAAGCAGACCTCTTTTTGAAGTTGCCAGACAAATTTGGTTTTGGGAGCCGACACCAAGACGGTCAACCTGGAAACTCGAAGGTCAGGGAACTCGGTGTGCGGATGACCAATTTGGTGGCACGGTACATGACATGGAAATACTGCACATCTGTCACATCAACTCTATTAAAAAATCTTGAAGAAGCCTTCAGGTTTGATTTCTTAGCTCAAAGCTCAAAGTCAATGAAAGTTTACCTGACTACTTAGCAGATCAGTCATAGCTGTTAGATCTGTGATTTGGTAACCTCTGGTTTTCACAAATGTAAGAGCAGGTTTTAGTGCTACAGTTACTTGTGTAATACTCTTAAGATGAAATGATGTAGAATCCTAACATTACGATTGACATTTAGACATTTCTCAGACATCAGATTCAACATGTTCATGAATTTAGCCCCTGCACCTCTAAGTTGCCACATAACATTTGTCAGACTGTCTCGTCAAACACTCAACATATGGTTATTACTCCCAGATGTTTTTTTTTTTCTGGCTCAAGCGCTGTTGTATTCTGTCAGGCCGAGAGTTGAATCAAAAAAGTCCATTCTCTTGTCTTGGGACCTGAGTTCATTAAAACTCTCTCTGTTGGGAGTCCACTAGAAATAGAAACCCTCCACCCAGCCTGAAGAGTGGAAGCCGGTGCATGATTTTTTAATGATGTCTGAGTTGCTCCCACCAGAGTCATTATACATCTCCTGAAGGGAATTAAACTGGAGGCTGACTGCAAGGGACCCTCCAAACGGTGGCCATATTGTGTCAGCTGATGGGAGCTGTGACATGAAGGGAAAGCTGAGGATTATTTGTAGACAAAATGACATACCACACCGACAGATATATGACTAATTGAATAGTATTTAAAAGTAAGCACAGTGGAGTTTGGTGAGCAAGTTTCAAGTGTACAGCTGTCTCGGTCTGGTTGATATTTTGGAGTGGAAGTCAAACCAATGTAATGTCTGGCAATTTCAAATTTGCACAGCGTGTATCTAAATCTGTATGAGACATCACCTGCCTACTTACGAGGCTGGTGTATCTAGGTTGAGTGTCTCTGTCAGCTATTTTTAAAATGTGTCATGCTTCAGCTGAATCTTGTTGGCTTAGGACACCACACTCTATACAATATGGCCTCACTTAGTGCAGTGTCTCACAGGGCTCCACGGTGAATTTAAATACTATTAAAATCCCAGTATGGCCAAGCGCAATATCAAATGAGAGAAGCTGTTCGTAAAAGGTAAACATGCGTGAGCAGATATTTATAATTAAGTGGTGTACTGCTGCAGATGGTCTACAGCGTTTTTCTCTCTATGTAAGAAATGCCAATGTGAAAACGAGGTGACAGTGTTAATGGAGTCTTTTGTAGTAATGAACCTACAGAGTTTCCAGCTGTATGCCTCGCTCCCCTCAGCTTTACACAGCTCTGTAGTGATATCTCAGCTCACGTGATCGTATGTGTGCTTCTTATAATGGCTGAATAGGTGATCTTTTTCTTTTTTTTTTCTTTTAAGGCTTGAACACAGAGTGCAGGAGCGTGATAGTCTGGTAACATTCGTGTCTCATACACTGGCTTCATTTGTAGATTCATACAGAAACAATCAAGCTTTGTCACGGTGTTGAGTCAACGGCATTGAGCTTATTTCAGTGTTACTGAGAGGCTTTCTGAACACATTTTGCAGAGGAGGGCTGAACAAGAAAAAAAAAAAACAAGTTAACCCTGAGGAGGCGTGACGTGCTCTGAATCTGCTCGCCAACCTGCCTGCCTTCCTGTATTAGAATCATATAGGAGAAATCAAGGAGCCGAACGCCTCACTTTCCCTGTTAAATTTCTCTTAGCTATTTTGAGAGCTGTGCTGTAGCCAATCTCCCCGTGTGTGTGTGTGTGTGTGTGTGTGTGTGTGTATTTCCGTATGTGTGTGTGACAGGAGGCTGATGTGTCCTATTTCCCTTCGAAACTACAAAACTAGGTTTTGGGTTTATTAATATTTGTATCCACTCTTCTATTCCCCAAAAGAGCGACGAGGTCTATCACTTCAGCATGAGATACCCCTTTTTGCATTAAAATGAATTCATTTCAAATGAGAAGGCTTCAATTTGATTGTTTCTCAGGCTGAATAATTGTTCTGAAAGAAATCGAGATTTAATATCTCGGGTGTCTTTGATGGAAACAGGGCCCTGCCAGTGTTAATTTGTTGGGGCAGGCTCTGTGTGTCTCTATGTGGTACTTTCCAGTAATACATTTCTGAAAAGGCACAGCTATATGGGCAGCTGCATTATTCATATCTCCTACTGCAAGGGTGGGATTACTTATTGATGTGCATAGGTATCCCCAAACCACACAGCGAGAAAGTTTTAAAAGTTCTCATGGGTGAATGTACAGCAGTGTGGGGTTCTGTAGATTGCAGACACAATGCAGATAAGCATTTATAATGAACAAGAAATAAGAGAGAAGTCATTGGTAATCAGCATCAGTTTCACTTTGTGTTTCTGTTGTGCGGCAATAGTAACAAGAACAATAACTGGTTAGAGCAGCTTTTCAAATAGCTCTCAGCTCCTTTGTCAGTCTCTTCCTGACTGTCTGTGCCTCCCGCTGTTTTATTTGTGTGAAGAGGACAGAGTTTCTGTCAGAAGTTGCAATCTATACTGCTTGATTATCTGTTTAGCAGCCTTTATTCAACATTTCCCATTAAGATCCAGATTACTGCAGAAGAGCGCTTTGGTGAATTCAATGAACAAACTTATTAAGTACCTGAGCTTGATTTTTCTGTTATCGCAAAGGGATCGCTGTTTAACTTTTGCTCTTTAAATCACGTTTAATTTCTACTAGCAACTGCTGCAGTGGGTCGATTTGTCTCAGGATATGGAAATCAGGCTCCAGGAAGACTAATAATTTCTTTTCAGAAGGGTGGATGAAAGAAATGCTGAGCGAAAGATTGCATCAAGTTACAGAAGCTAGTGGAACAAGACAGGAAGTGACTCTCTGTGGGAAGAGGCCCAGATAAATGTAAAGGCCCAGACACAACAAACCGACTTCAAAGAACTAGTAGTGACAAAGGCTGATTGCTGCGTCATGGGGCCTGTGTCTCAGCCAAAAAGCTGCACTTGAACACATCGCCAAGTCTACAGCCAATGTCCAACTGTGTGACAGGAGCTAACTCTCCATACCACCAGGCGGCTTTCTCTTTCTTTTCGCATTTCTCTTTCTCAATGGCTTCCGAGCATTTTTATGGATGTTTATCGTCAATGGATATTAGGGATCTTGACTTTAGCCACCGGTAAGAGTCAGTTCTGCTGAGTGTTGCAAGGGAGAGCACAATATCTGCGCTTTGGTCGAGTTCTTATCTAAGAAACGGTTTGATTTGTGTGGCAAGTTGTGTCAATTTGATAACGGGTCAGGTGGGAGAGGGGGCGGGCGAGAACACTGCTGCAAAAAATGTGCGTTATTTGTACGTATCTGAATAATGTGTCGTAAAGTATTCAGCACTTTCTCTTCATTTGTGCCTCTCTTTTCTCTGGTCCATCCTCAAGAGTCCTCTTCATGTAGCACCATTTTTTTCTTTTCCCTCTTCTGCCACTTTGCCACTTAAACATACCCTGTCAGAAAACCTAATTTGCTTTATCAGAAAATGAAATAACTCAGGCTGCAGACAAAAGCAAAACAGAGACATGCCTCTTTCTCTTATTTTGTAATAGGGACAATTTCAACCAAACGAGACCAGGCATTAGAGAGACACAGACGGGCCGTTCTGCCCCCCATTCTAACCTCCACCACCACCAGTTCCCACCCTCCACTCAGTGAATAGAGACTGAACCTCGGAATTATAATTCAAATTGACGCTTGCTAAATGAAAGGAGAGAGTCCACGGGTAGCAAGCATACAAATGCAGGTTATTTCATTTCCTACTGTATTGCCCTGGAGGCATTTCCCCCACAAAAAAAAAAATGTGCTGAATCAATGAGAATGAGTTTGTTTGTGAGGTTTTTTTTTTTTTTTTTCTTCCTTTCCAACTCGGGTGGAATAGTTGATTAAGTACGTGTTAAAACAGAGATCCGGTGGTTCTTATTATCGCAGTGAGTTGATGCGGTGCCGTTTCGCCAGCACAATGACATACCGCACAAAGAGATGTGCACACATCACCTGTGGGTATGAGGGCTAATTACAGTCCAATTTTGGTGCACTAGTATGGGATGAAGATTGTCTGCTGCCCCCGAGCCACCGAGGTCTGCAGTATATGAAAGTTATTAGAACCTAATGATGGTGATATTGATGAATACATTGGCCTTCTAAGAGGAGCCAGCCACTGCCGTATTACTCCCAAATTGACTCATCGACTATATTGTTTAAAGCAACCTACCAGGTTAAGAGTGAGAGCAGCCAATCTAAGGTTATCCTTTAATGAAGAAATAGCAATTTAGCTCAGATATGTAAATGGATGGTCTAAGCTTAGTGAATTAAAACGCTGATACTCAGCAAGATGAATCAAAGGATAATGTGTGAGGTTTTTGTGAAGACGAGCCCAGGGAGACCCATTTCCACACCTTTAAAGAGCTTGTCAACCTCTCTTAGTTTATGGTTTTACAGCAAAACTATTGTGTTGATCCAATTTCACCTCTATTCTCAATCTTGTTTTCCAGCAGCAGCAGGCAGTTGTTTTCAGCAAAAAGCTCTAATAAGCCTGTTATATACGAAACCTGCCCCCCAGAAGCAAACAGCAGATGAAGTTAGCATCTTGGACTAACACATACCATTAACATAAAGCACGCTACACTGAAACAGGTATAGATCAGGTGTCGCTGATGTTTTTTTTAAAAGGAGCAGTAGTTGTTTTTTGGCCACGTGGTCATATACCTTTTTATCACATGAAATTGACAGACAACAACAAGCAAGCTAACAAGCTCGGGCAGAGTGAGTCTCCATTATCTGAATCTATTTAACCAACCAAATTAACTTTGTATAAAAATATTGATAATTGCAAGATTAATCATATTTCATTTAAACTGAAAAGTTTGCGAGATGGAGCCTTGCATGGGAATTTTGTAGCCGATATGTTCTTCATTTTGCTTAGAAGATGCAACGTGTTTGTTGTCCTTGTCCTAAACCTTACACAAGCAGCAACACCTAATTTGTTCACGGTAGCAAGGGCATCGTTTCCACTGGGGAGAATGCCCCCATCACTTTTAAACCCCCCCACCCTCACTTTTATTGTTCCTCTTACCGTCCAACCATCCTTGGTCCAAATGAGGGAAGATTTGAGTTGATGAAAATATTTATAGGCCCATCTGAGTCGCCTACAGTCATTATCGTGGGCTCAGAGCAATAAGCTTAACGAGCAATGGCGGGCGGTGCAGTGAGTGTTTTGTGGACTTTTTTGCACTTGGTTTCACCTCTCAAGCTCCGTAGAGGCTGTCCTACCTCGTTGGTGAAGGTTGTCGGTGCTGTATGCAGCCTGAAGGAAAACCCGCAAACACTACTAAGGGTTGGAAAACTATGTCCACCTACTATAACAAATCTGTATTTGTAGTTCAACTTAATATTCTCCTGAAAGACACTTAAATCAGTCAAGATTTAAGGCAGTGAAGCAGGGTTCCTTTTAAATGCAAAAACAACACGATCTAGGTTTAGTGTATCATCAGTACAGATGAGAATTTCTGTTTTATCTATTTGTATTTTGCTGTTATACCAGCTTCTGTATTATTCTTGCTGTGCAACCTATGAACCAAATACATCTGATTTTTAATTTGTTTTTAATTTTGAACTTGTGTCCACCACTCACTTCCCAGTCGAGCCAATACGCAACACTGGGAAAACACGATGATAATAACCTACAGTAACATCAGCTGATGTAATTTGCACTTGACTAGGGACATTGTGACATCCTACCCAAATGTTTGACCCATCACTGACAAAAAAAAAAAATAAATCTATTGTACATATGTCATTGAAAAGTTTAGGATAATAAGGTACATTGGTGACTTTGTAAGGCTAAGGACTGCATTTCTTGATTGCTTTTATGCATTGTTCACGTTTGTGACCAAAGGATGTCTGAAACCGTTTCAGGAGAGAATCCATGACATTTCTTGGGCTATATTTGAATGCATGGAAACATAAATGGAGCCCTAAATCCACACTGACCACATGTCCAACGTGTCTGTATTTGCTCTGGCATCTCTACATAGCATTTTTTATTTAAATACATTATCATAATCTACTTGCATGCAGCCATCGCTCTGCAGCTCTAGTGGACCAAACTGTGCCAGACAATGCACCTTGCAGTGTCCTAGAAGCCTTAAAAAGTCTATGCTGTGGCAGTTTGCTTGTTTCCATTAGTTTGCCAGTTCCCAGTGTGCTAACCATTAGGCTTACTGCCAAACAACACAATGTGGTAGAACTAACTGGTTCTTAGCACAACCTGGCCACCGTCTGCTCTTATCCATATGGTCAATTTGTCTTCCGTTCTCACACTGAAGGGAAAACACACAAGCACACACACATGCACACACTTCTTTCTTTCTCTAGCCCTTTCCACTCCTCTTTTTTCTCTTGTTCTCACTAGTCTTTATTCCTCTTGTAAATCCCCTTCCTCTGTGTCTTTCCACTCTCTCTTTTCTGTTCCTGGCTCCCCATCACTCTCTTTCTCTCTTACCTCAGGTAATATTTGGACACACATTCCGCCCAGCCTTTATGTTTCGCTGTTTGGGAAGTCTTTTGTCTGCTGATTCAAAATCAGTTGCTAAGTAAGCCGTTTGGCGTCTGCTATCTCCACTGGAGAGTTTATTCCACCCAGAGATTTGTCAGTGGATGCTGGGAGGGAGGGATAAGCCTGAACAAAGCAAACCTAATGCAGTAAAATCATGATTTCAGCAATAAATTTAGTCCATATATGAAGGTAAATGGAGAGAAAAGTGAGGTCTGGCTAGTAAAAGCCTGTGTTTTTTTTCTGGGATAGTTTAAGTGAAAGTGCAATTGTAGACAAGCTTCTGACCCAGAGTTTTGTTGCATTTGTGACAGATTGTATAGAATTCATTACCATAAT
>OMLP01044080.1:56849-84489 GCA_900302685.1 Spondyliosoma cantharus
CAGACACACACACACACACGCAGACACACACACACACACACACGCAGACACACACACACACACACACACACACACACACACACACACACACACACACACACACACACACACACACACACACACACACACACACACACACACACACACACACGCAGACACACACACACACACGCAGACACACACACACACACACACGCAGACACACACACACACACAGAAGACACACACACACACACACACACACACACACACAAACAAACTTGCAGGCAGCAGATAAGTGTTTCCTGCTGCACATGCTGCTGCCTCCTGACTGTTTCCATCACAAAGCCACAGGCCTGTTTCTGCACTGCTGCTCTGTCCACGCTAAGCTTTCTATGTCTCTGATGTTGTGGACAACAGAGAAGCCCGCAGTCTAAGCCCTCACTACCCCCCCAACCTCCATCTCCATCTTGTGTCTCATCAGCAGCCAATCTTTCTCAAGCCCAGCAGAAGTAGAAGTGAAAATTAGGCAATGCTCCTGCCTCTGTTTCTATAAGAAGTGCTTACCACACCGTCTTTGTCATTTCAGATGGATGAAAATTGAAAAGACTGTGATTATTCCCCGCAGTGCTAAGTTCTCCCACATCCAAATCCCGCCGGACGACTCTCTTCACTATTCCATGCGGGAGTCTGAGGTGATGTGAGGTTTGATTGGGTGAACAACAACTCTTTGGATAAAGCTGGAGTGATTTCTTCTGTCGGTTTATTCATTGGACCAATTTAATCTATCAAGGCTGGGCCATATAAATCAATTCAGTCGCTTAACATGTCACTGATAATTTATGTTTTAAACAATAACCTCCAAAAACACAATAACAAATAAGGGCTTCCACAATTTTGGCACGCAAGCAATCCAGACTAAATCAACACTAGCTTCCTCCTGATCCTGCCTCCATCTAATACAAGTAAATGGGTGTTAAAAGGATGCAAAGATATTGCCCTAAAACCAATAAAACATAGGATTCATAAGTGTTGGGTGAGTACCCAATCAAGACAAGAGGCTGTCCTTTCTTTGTTCTTCAGTTCTCTGCGATTGTAGCTTCAATGAAGCAAAGAGTCTCAGCAACTCTATTCCACTCTTTCAGGAAATAAGATATTCTATTACTGCTAATATTTCAATGGCAATGCAAGTACAGCACATTGCCGCAATGTCAGCTCCTACTTTACACAGCTTTTTTCTTTATCTAGCCACGGTGCAAAGGCCTCATCGGACCAATGGCAGCTCCACTCATATTGGGAAGAGAGGGTGAAGCTTGGGAGGATATCCTAATTGGATCTGACTGGTAGTGATCTGTCAATGACATGGTAGCCACACCATAAAGCCTACCCTGTTTCATGGTCTACTTATTCTAAATGGGGCCACAATTTGCTAAATGAACACCATGCTGGATTGAAAAAGTCTCGAAACTAGCGTTGGAGACCATAGACTCATGTTTACAGTTGGACTCTTTCCTGTTGTGATATTGTCCCCTGCTGGCCAGAAGGTATGGAGGTTTAAGGTACCACTGAAAACTACCTGAAAGCGCTGTTCATATTGTTTTCCAACCAATGGCAGCAAACGACAAAAAAAAATACATTTATCAACAGGATGGCATCGGCCATTCTTAATAGCCACTGTTGCATTTTTACCGCAACATTGCCAGAGCTATCACAGAGGGCTTTTAAGTATCAAGCTGATTATCGCAACCACGTCAAGACACTAACATGACTGTGTTCTCACCAGGTTGAGATAAGGGCAGAAGATTAGCTACAGGCCTTAGTGCAAATAACAAGCACAAAGTATAGGATAATGTACTAGATGTATATGTCCTAGTTCCATGCAGTGCCTCTCATGTGGAGAATTTTCTCTGCAGACGACAGCCTTAAGATAGAAGATAGCAAACACATAGGGGGGAGCAGTCATCAAGACCCATGCCTGATGTTACTCGTGCCATGATGATATTAAAGGATTTAACGGATTAGGGTTAGCCCAGGAAAATGCGGCTAACATGTATTCTCATCTCCATTACCCCTTATTAAAAGCTAATGAGAGCAGCCAATTCTGCTCTTGCTCTGAGTAAAGTCAATGCAGAAAAAAGCCTGCCGGCACTTATTTTCCTAATTATAATCAGATATCGGCATCGGTAAGGTCAAAGGAGGACAATTAGAGACACGAGGGAGGTGCTTTTAGCATGTCCTGCAGTCACTGTTTTTGTCCACAGTGTTTACTGTGTGGATTTATCATCTCTTGCTCTTACTGCAGGCTTCCTTCTACATGAGGTGCAAAATAAGTTACGAGCACATAATTATGATTAAGGTTTAATTGCATCATTATGAGTTTGATGTGAACTGCCAGTCTCTCATACATCTATCCATTTATCTATTATAGACTCATCCATAACTGATCCGAATTTTGGAAAATGTTCATGAAATGGTGTTGTTCCTCATTACTCCACTTAGGATTACACTGATTAGCACCATCGTTACTGCACCGAAAATGTTCAACATTTTATACTGTAAGTCACAAGCAAGGTCAAAAGTCTTTAATAAAACAAAAAGGTTATAATAATGAACCCAATTGTTAAGAAAACAAATTGTAAAGGTTCCTTTAACACAAGGAACTCATATAGTTTTGCCTATATGGAGCCCTTACTTTAAATAGTGTCATTTGTAGTTTTTCTGTTCTAAAAAAGTATTCATTTCATTCCGGTTTGGCAGTGTTTGCTTGAAGCCCATGTTGTCAGGCCCCCGCTGGCCTTGTTTCAATGCCACTGTCATTGTTTTCATACAAATTGGGAGGAAGTGTGCCAGTGTTCTTGAAGACTTTGAGTAGGATTTGTTGGCTGAAATGT
Source organism: Spondyliosoma cantharus (assembly GCA_900302685.1). Classification (NCBI taxonomy): domain Eukaryota; kingdom Metazoa; phylum Chordata; class Actinopteri; order Spariformes; family Sparidae; genus Spondyliosoma; species Spondyliosoma cantharus. The sequence goes on from OMLP01044080.1 coordinate 59,720, forward strand.
ACAAGTGCTTTGTTACTGTGGGTAGCAGGGGCTGCAGCAATCAAAATAATAAAAAAAAAAAACAATCCCAGAATTGAACAATGCTTTTGCAATGTACATTCATGGAGAGGGCAGCCATGAAAGTCTGACAGTGAGAAGGAGAGATGGGAGGCAGCGGTCATGTCTGACACAACAGGAAACTGGTACATATGACTGAGTCATGACCGGGTCATATTCAAAATAAGGCTCTTCTTGCTTTTAAAACTGAAGTTAGCAATGAGTAAATCATTCAGCATCCCAGCTGACAGAACAGTCTGTTGTTCTTGCGTCTTAGCAACAGAGAGCTGATTTATATCCAAGAGCAATCAGCTGCAGAGGGGAACAGAAGTGTGCGTCTATGTGTAATTTTAAAAAGCGGCCGCAGAGACTTCAGAGTTTAAACATAAACAGCCACCTGCCAATCCAGCTCAGATTCACCCTTTTTTTCCTGGACTCTATGTATACACTCCAGCTTGAAACAGCAAAAACATTGTGAAAGAAAAGAGAAAAGCTGCCTGGAGCACGTTTTCTAATCATATAATGAGGAAATGTTCATTTGTGACAACTGCATGTGTAACACAATTATGTTGCTTTTATGCCAGAATATTGAGTTTTTGTTGTACAATATGAACTTCAAATTAATTTTGAAAAGCATTGTTATGACTTTTTTCTGGTTATGTTTGGCACTCACAACACTTAGGGAAAATGTAAGCATGGGAAAAGATTATGGTCTTGGCTTGATATTAAAAAATATGAAAAAAACTGAAGTGACTTTAAGTATGAGTCACAACATGTTTATCAATACTAATCCGTACCATTCCTTAACTTCAACCAATTCCCTTTATTGCCTAGCCCTGACCACAGACAGGATTCCTCCTACCAACGCAATTAAATAGGTATTGTCAGTCAGTCCCCAAATGCCATATGTCACTGTTATGTTAATGTAACCGGTTCGGTTAGGTTTAGGAAAACATCCTGGTTCAGCTTAAAAAAAAATTGTAACCAATGTACCAACATTTCCTAAGCAACTTGAGTGATGTTACTTACATGAATGAGCCTTACTTGACAGCTCTTTCCTGAATCAAAGTGTCATGCTTCTCTTCCCATTCTGTCCACTCTGACATCCAATGCATACTTAACCACTCTTTCTACCACTTCACCTAAGTTTCTCCTTTGTTGCCGTAATAGTTACTAGGACCACTAGGGCTCGCCACCTAACAACAAATATCAGTATGGTTTGTAATGAGCTGCTGGTTGTTGCATGAACAGAATGTAAACCATTGATTATGGGATGCAGTGGGTGGTTGCTAGTGTGCTTGTATAAGAACCTATCCCACCATTATGTTTCCAAAGAAGAATCCAGAAGCAGGTCCTTGGTCCTTTACAATTACTGAGGCTGTGTATGGCCAGTGTTATCGTCTGGTTAGAATAATGATGGTTATGGTTATAGGTTTTGACAATTAACACATACGATTTCATGAAAAGACCTTCCTGTTTTTTTTTTTTCAAATGGACCAGAAAAGACTTTCTGTTCACCTGCTGTGGTTCTTTGCTCTTTGTCGACCACTGGATCCAGGACACACTGGAGCTGAGGCCTAACTGTCAAAGTGTCAGTTGATGTGGTCACTGATCCCTTCCCCGGAAGACTTTCCACACCTGATTTCCTCCAAAATTGAGTAACAGGTTCACTAAACCTCTCACAGTTCCAGACATATCATGGACACGACCTAGCTGTCCTCAATAGATACAGATGGACTATCTCGGTCGAGCATGCATGTCACTGGGAAGTATCAGCTGAGGGACATTGAGTCCTACTCAGGATTGCGTGTGGTGTATATTAAAGTGAAGGTGCCCAGTCAAAATGGCAGGGGTGGGAACCTTAAAATAATGCTGACTTGGGGGAGCAGTTGCAGATAACTCAAGCTCTCTCATCCATGACTTGTACAACAAAAGAGACATTTTTTATACCTGCAATTGATCAACTTTATAATTTAATATTCTATGTATTTCTCAAGTATATATACATACATTTTTGATCTTCAGAAAGGTTATTTTCCTTTTACCTTTCTTACTTTTGATTTAAAAGAATCATCACTATCTCTCTAATGACGTGTATCCATTCCCTCTTATTTGATGCATGGCTGAGTGTTTCTTTGCTACTCCTTTGAAATAAATGTCCTCCATCATTTAATCACACTGGCATACATGGGTCATTTTTCAACCAGCGTGTAAAATTGATGTAAGAATGGAAAGGCAACTTTTGCTCATAAAGAAAAAGGAAAGATAAAAAAAAGTGGTGAATTGTGATGAGAAGATATTCAATGATCGAATATCAAAGGATAAATGAAATGATGATCAAAAGATGTAGCAAAGAAACACTCAAGCATGCATGAGCTTACATAATGTAGGGAATCTCAAGCTATTCAATAAAGGGGTTTGCATCAATGGGATATAGTGCTGATCACTGTTGAATTTGTAACAGCGTGGATGGCTAAACAGAATGCACCATTTTGTTATTTTTCCATCATTTTACCAACTGCCAATTGCACGCTATTTGGTTGATATGTGAAAATTGCATCCTAAATTATCTATGCACTTACTAAGTTGAAACAAAAAGTACTTGTTCATTACTGTAGTATCATTTTGAAATTTGGAGGGCACGGTGTTGCAGTGGTACTGTAATTCAAGGGGAGGGAAGTACATGAGGGAAGTAGGATTCAGCTCCCCTGCCAGGTTTCATTTTTTTTCCGTACAGTCCCTCAGTCCTTTAGAGTGAGAGACTGCAGCGGAAGCAAGAATGTTGACAGTTATTCTATCTAAAATTGTTTCCTACAAGCCAGTATCGCGCCAGATGGTGAAATAGGTCAGTCGCCCAGTACATCAGTGGTACCGATCTACAGAGCATCAGTGATATCAGCGAAGTGAGACGTCTGCACAGAGCCCAAAAGATACTTCAAGACAAGACCCACCCCAGCCACAGCATGTTCACCCTGCTTCAGGGTGATTCAGAAGTATCCAGACAGAGCAGGTTTTCTGATCATCAAACCGGCCTCATGTGATCATAGCTCAACAAGCTTTTGCTTTTTGGTGAACTTCTGACATGTGAAGCGAGCATAAGGCAACCGTCTGAACCTGATGACTCACACTTTGGAGACAGAAAGTCTAAATTGCAATGCAATGTCTTGATTTGCATTTAGTACTGAGTTTGCCGCGTTGCCTGCTCAATGATCACTGAGAATCCAACAGTTATATAAAAATCTGTCCCACTTATGTCACGAAACCCTCAGTTGTCATTTCAGTGTAAACTTCCTCTTCATCCCTAAGTGACGCTGTCATTTCTATTTGATTCAAGTGGAGGCTTTCGGAAGACCGCAAGGAAGGGAAGACAGCTAGAGTTTGCACATGTGAAAGAAAAACACCTCAAGTCGGGGAGTAACCGGATGACACAGAAGAAAGTGCTCACCTGAAATATTATTTGAGTAACTGTTGAGTAAGTGCCTCAGAATGAGACATTTCTAACATCCTGCTGTTTGAGTGACCAGAGGGGCAGCGCAGAATGGAAACAGGCACTGGCTGAGAGTGACTATACAACTGTGAACCAGGCCAGCACGTCTCAGCGTTAAAGTGAGTGAAAGGCAGCCAGCAAGACAGAGAGGGAGTGAAGTGAGAGCCTGTGTGATTCACTTCAAAATGTTCCATCCGTCTTTTTAAAACGCAGCCACAGTCAACAACGGGGAATGAACAAAAACACCACAGATATTTAAAGCGCAATTTCTTCATCGCGACAGAGGTCGTGCATTTTTAAAGAGCTCATGGACGGAGAGGAAGGAAACGACGGGGAAAAAAATCTGAATGAAAATATAAATCTATTCCAAGTCGAGGAAATGGAAAGTCCAATTGCAGCTTCAGCGGATGCAGTGTATATCTATTACATTTGGTATTCAATGTGGAGTAATGATAATGGTGACAGGGGCTGACATGAACTGTGGACCTGGGCAGGACTGCACTACATTATTTATACTGACGACCGCACAGCTAACAGCCTCTGGACACACAGAAGAGACCTCCCGCCTTGGCACACACGCTTCCCTCTGCAGCAGGAAGACTTGTAAAATTAGCAACAACAACTTAACAGTTACAGGAGCTGGTTTTGTTTCCTCTGCTCTACGCATGCAAACATATGAAAAGTGATGTCGGTGAACACATTTTAAGGAGTCTTCTGAATCACCAATATCCAACTTTGGATCTTCTTCTTTTTCATGATAAGGTGATGTTAACAATATCAATCCTTTTGGGTTTTTTTCTCAAAGTGAAAATCCTATTGGCCTCCTGTCTACACAAACCTGACACTGGCGCTTTTCAAAAGGGCTCTGCAGAGTGGATGTTTTCGCCTGGTCAGGACCTGTGTGTCAGCGGAGTTAAGAAGACTTTCCATCACCTCTAACCGCCTTCATGATTACTCGTTTCCAAATGCCAATACAGTCAAAAAATGGTCTTCTTTTTCCCTCTCTTGGATGTGTGAGCCTCGCTATGCAGAATGATGTGTAAAGCCTGCTCTCGCATTCAACTGCTGCAGGAGGGAAGCTTCTCTGTGCTCACCCTATAGCTCAGTTTAGACTGTGAACCCACCAGCGTGATTTATGACAGCGAAGCTTGCTCGAAAAAGCCAATTGCGGTCCAATATATGCAACTTAACCTCTCAGCGGGAGACAGCAGTTAAACTTTCAAACGGAACAGTATTTGTACAGTCAAAGATTCTGAATTTTACAATAGGGGAGAAGAAGTACATTTAATTTTAAGAATTCATACACACACAGTGTGTCTTAGTGTGGGATCATGGGAGTTGTTGTCTTCATTGTTATACAAACCACCAGTGCCGATGAAAATCTGTCTGACATGACTCATAACTGTTACATCGCGTTACGCCGAGCAGATTTCCTTCCTCACTCTCCGACATGTCGTCTGGGCTTCGTCCATAATTTTAATTGACAGGTGACCAAATGAAACGCACTGTTACCGTGGGTACAATTAAAGATTTCTTGAATGTTGTTGGAATCAGGGCTACTCGGGCTAATGTAACTCAGCAAGATATTTTTTTTTGTTATAGTTATTTGGTACTGCTGATGAGACTGCCTTGAGCTTTAGCCTTTTCCTTTGTTGGTTATTTAGTGTGAGAATTAGTGTTGTTACTTATGACGTATATAACCAGAATCTATCAAATGATTAATTGATTCATTCGTTGACCCACTAGAATTAAGCTATTTTATTCTTTGTTAGTGAATGCCTTATGATAAGTGTAAACATTATCAATATTCCTTATTATGTTGTTATACATATCAAATTAAATCTTGCATATAAAGAGAATACTATAACATGCATCTTTTTGCACATACAAGGGCACACAATAAGGGCTTCTGGAGCGTGAGGTAAAGCCATTATTAATAATAATAAAATATAATATTCAATAGAAATGCAATTTTCATGTAATGTAAAATCTCCAACTGAATGTAACTTTTTTTGAATGATATCCTGTTTTGTACTATGATCATGCTAAGGCTCATATTGAGACAAGTTTGTTCTTACAAAGTCAGAAGAGTCCTACAAATAAATCTTGCAAAAGAATTTGAGCCTTCCTGATTAGATTTCGAAGATATTGCAGCATTGCATCTTTGATTCCACACTTTGAATGTTGGCATTTCAGTGAAATTTGATTCATTCAAAAATGTTGTGTCTGTTTTATGAGTTTGGGGTTGTAAGATGTCAGACTGATACAGTACAGTCCTGTAACATCTTCAAATGAAATCATCCGAGATAAATGACAGCTCAATATATGAAGAGTCATGTTCCCATGACTAATAAAAATATCTTTTTCATATTACAAGTAGCAATACGTGCTCATGAGATGCTCTTTCAACTCTCAGCTCTGCTTTACATTTCCCCCTCACCCTGCTGAGCTCATTAATAAGAACAGAAAGAATCAGCATAACATCTGAAAGACTGCAGAAAAAATGTGACAGAACTGCAGCCGATACCAGTTTCACCACTCTCCTCCGTGTGTGTCGCCCATAATCAACAACAGCTCCTCTTTTATCTATTCACAGATTACACTGAAAGTATTTAAAGCTCTGACTTTAATCTCCCAGACACAATACATTCGCAATTCCCTCTGATCCCCGTTTAGTCACTCTTTAAAGAGTCCGACTCTAAACACACTTAGTTTGGTTAAATCAGCCAGGACCTCCACGAAATCAGCCAAAAACAGCTCATTTCAAATGAATTAGCTAAGGCTTTTAAGAATCATGGTCAAAGTTCTACTTGGTGTTAAATGAAAACAAAGAACCATCCTAAATGAAAGGAGCAGAGATATTGCTGTCCCACAAATCATAATACTGCTGGTTGAAATAGATTTTAAACCCACCCAGCACATTTTTAATACACAATCGTCTGATAATGTGAGCTTTGAGCGAAAGCTATTCAGAACATCTTTTCATTACATGCTCTCATACACAAACAGGGTTGATTCAATTTTAGTGTCTGTGCGGAAAAATGAAAACGAAAATTTGTACGTCTTTACAAAGGCAAGGAACAAGATGAATATCATTATATTGACCTTTAGAGTTTGTTATTACCCATGTATATCTCTGTAGTATCACTGATATCTCTTTTATTCCATTTGAGCACAGTGTGGTATTATTTTTCATATATTCCACTCAGTGACATTTGCTTTCATGACTTGAATTAAATGCTTGGCAACCTAGAATCAAACAGTGAAACTGAAATATCTGTGCGTGTATGCTTAGTATTTACTGGTTTTTTTTTTTCGGATGTCTTCCGGATGTCTTCTAACAGAAATGTCTGATCAGGAATATGAATGAATGAAATGGAAACAAACAAAAGAACTCATCACATAACAGTGACACTGAATTAATCTGGTCCTGTTGCTCTTACTCCTTGAGGTTTTCAGTTTTTGCTGAAATATTCAACAGTTTTTCGATACAAATGCCATGAAATTTGTTTTTGACATTCATGGTCTCAAGATGATGAATCTTAATGCCCTGCACGTCTTCAGATATCCTGTGAAATATATCAACATCTAACCTCGAGTGAAATTCCCTGAGGCCTCATTCAGACTGACGTTTTTCACTACATGTGTAATATTTCGTTACGCTCCATGTGTTCTTGGTCATTCATGTTGCTAGTCTGATACGGCATTTTCTGATCGCACATTTTTCCACCGCAGGTGTTTTTTTTTTCTTTTTGTTTGTTTGGTGACCCTCTGGTCTGCACCGCCACAGGCTAGTCACGCACAAATAAGGGTAGTGTGTTATGTGGCATTTTCGCCGCAGCGCCTGATTTAATCTGAAAGGAGGCCTCACGGAGCCACAAGTATAACTGTGTGCTCTTATGGCCCTTACAGACGCAACAAGACAAAAGCAAAAGTGTGCTTCCTCGACTCATTTTTTCCCGTGGCTTTCACCACAAACAACTGCTGTTTGCTTTGTTGAGCAAAAGTGGTTCACGCAGGCCAGCACGCCGCATAAGGCATGTGCAGAGGCGATCATTTACAAACATACGTGTTTCATTAAAAGGTTTTATGAAATCTTAGGTATGGTTAAGTTGTGCTAATTCTCTTTGGTGCGTTCACTTCACAGCCGTAGGCATTCATGGCTTAAGCAAGGCGTGTCCGAGATTAGCTAATACTCGTGCTTAAACCCAGTCATCCATGTCACATCCCTCCGAGAAGTTCAAGGGGAAAAGGAAAAACAGCGAGAGACGGGGCTTTAGTAACCAGAGTTTTTTTTCTTCAGGCAGTACCTCCTCCTTAGGCTCGGTGCCATTTGAGGACAGTATTTATGATGCTTGAAGGAGGCGCTGGGTTAAAGGCTAAATCAAAATAATGAAATTCTCCTGCTGGCAGTAAACACCCCTAAAGATTGTAACATTATTGACTACAGCCTGCGAGAGGACACTAACAGGGACATGTGACTATTGTTAAGGAGGTAAATCCTCCTGTGCAGATATGAGTTTACAATATAATACACAGATAGTCAACGAATTAGCCTATGTTTTGCTACTGGTGGCATTGTGGGAAATTCAGGATCCAGTGTTTTGGTATACTGTACACTGAGTCTTCTGCTGCTTAGATCTTTAGCCTTCCCTTTTGAATATGCCTTTTGTTCATTCGCCCACGTTTTTGAAGTGCACCCATAAATCAAAAGAGAACACTCGAGGTCATAAGTCAAAAAGGTTGGGAGGCACTGCTGAAGAGGAAGGGCAGACAGCCTGAGACATAACTGAGAGGACATTTTCACACACACACACACACACACACACACACACACACACACGAGCAGACCTCACTCACCTGTAAATCTTGTATCTGGTAGAAAATCCCTGCTGGAACCTCTCTCTGAACTCTGTGTACTCAGGACATCTGTGGAAAGGACCCTTCTCTGACAGCAGCCAGTCGAGCTGTCCCCCGCTTTGCCTTGTGCTGAAGCCCCACGGCGAGGTGCTAGATGAGGAGGAGGACGAGGACGATGAAGAAGACGAGGGGGACGACAGCGAACCGTGGAGCGTTTTCCCGCCGCTTGCCCCACCGCCCACCTGTTCAGCTCGGGCGGGCCACGGCAGGCATAGCAACGCCCACGGCAACCATAGGAACATCAAGGAGGATGCCAACCATCTAGCAAGGCAGGAGGAGCCATGGGAGCACCTCTCTTTTCTCATTGGCCAATGAGTCGCCATGGTCCCGGTGGTGATGTACTAGGGCACCTAGGACCGGCATTTCTTCTGACAGTCACCTCCCACTGGCCTGGACAACGAGAAACACCAAGCTTTAATTTCATGATCTGAGAGACACATATTAGATTGTTTGAAAGGAATTTCTCCTCTGTCTGTGACAGACATTTCTGTCCACATATTGTGAATATAGTCCAAAATTATAAAGGCAGCATATTGTCCCTCAAAGTGGTATTTATCATGTTAACATCAATCACAGCAAAGTGACTGCTTTCGTGGCTGATGTAAATGAGCACATGAAAGGTATTCTCGTCATGTCAGAGACACATAATTATTGTTATTGGACCATGAACATTAATTACATGCACACATCAGAGGGACATTTTGCCTTTTGTTGCCATAGAAATGACATCGTTCTGATGAGGGCTTCTTTTTAGAATGTAATCTAAGACCCCAATTATGCTTTCATTTAAATTGTCTCATATCTGCATTGGATTTCATACGCTTTTGTGAACACTTTTTGGACGCAAACGAATATGTACGTGCATCCGTTAGCCAGAGCACAAATCTCAAGCGTCTGTCTTGCCAAGCCTCATGCAAATCAGGGTCAGCCCTGACTTCCGTCTACCAGCTGTTCAGTTACTGCCAAAAAACAGACATGGATAACTTACAGCATGCACTTTCAGCAGTTTATCTCCAACTATAACAGTTCAGATGTCGCTAGCTAATGTAGTAGATAATACAACATCGGCCATGACAAACGCACGAATAAATCATATTTATGAACTGTAAGCGCCACGAAACACTGAAAGAATGCACGAATACGAATATGTGACACCGGGTGAGAGAAAGAACCAGCCAGGCAAAGCAGGCAGACCCGGGAACCCGACTCCCACGGGGGTCCAAAGTCCCAAGGTTGTACTTTGGCAAGGTTGGCAATTACTTTGAGGTCATTTGATTAACTGTAAATGTGTTGAGTAAAATGCACTAGTACAGCTCAACTGTCAAATGAAGCAGTTGCTTCTGAGGGCTCCAGTATCAAAGCAGGTTTCTGACGCTTAAACACCTCAGTTGAATTATGCACACGCGCTGTACATCGGAACAGAGTCCTTGAAGAGCCGTTAAGGTCACAAACCAGGTTGGCCACGCTCACGCAAGGTTTAAAGCCTCCAGCCTCCGATTGGTTAGAACTGAAGAAACCTCTTGAATGAGCGGTGAAACGTCATCGGACATCGAAGTCCGGTCGGCTCCATGTTTATATATCTTTGTATATAAATAACTGTATATATGTTCTGTGATTTGTGCAGCATGAAGAACTTTACAAGCTTCCATTTTTTGTTATGCAACCCTACGTTGCATAGTGACTAACAAATGACCATGTACCTTGTATACAGGACCAAATAATAGAACTGACCCAGCATTGCAAGGTCATATCTCAATAACTGAAATTGGAGGAGCACATTCAGCGCTGCACATATAAAGTGGCACCGCAGCGACATATCTGACTGCCTCAGTTTCTTGATGCCTCGCACGTTTGGACAAGAACGTCCTCACCCGCCTCCGTACGGATCAGGGGTATCACCAAGCACACACCAAGCACAACAGCGCAAATCACACTACAGCTCAAGTGTGAATCCTCATCATCTAACACATATCTCATGTATTGAAGTGATGTGCAGACAAGCACACACACACGCACGCAGTGTATTAAGGTGAGACTTCACAGTGCCCTCCAGAAAATTTGATGCTTGCTCTTCATTTCACTGTTAATGACGAGCAGGCGTGCTGGGTGGAGTCTTCGGGGACGAATCAGCATTCTAGAACGGATATGTAAAGTAGCGGAGGAGATGCTTTAAGTGGATTGGGATCCTAAGTATTCCCTGTTTATCTTACAAACAAATTAGAGAATTAATTTCAGGTGGATAAATGCAGGCTCAGACATGAAAAAAAAAAAGAAAAAAAAACAATACTCAGGGCGCTGCATTTTTAATTTTCGCTCACTGCACCAAGAGATTACTGCGGTTTGAAAAGGCAATTAGCAAAGTCATCTGTCAAACGATTGTATTTATGCAGCTAAAAGAAGGATGCGAGGTTGATGAATGGAATGCGATGCCGGCACTGATTCTTTCACTGTATGGCCCAAAGGTATAGCTGGTGCAAATTAAAAATGCACAGTCTGGTGGATATCTCATCTCTCTATTTGTTGTGTCCTGGGAGGGGACGGCATCACTTATTATACCGAATAAGATCGCTACACGTTCCAGGCCTATAAGTCCCCGCTTACAGATAAAAAACAAGAGAGTGTCTAATATTTCAGCCCGTGATTTTCGAATAACATGAAAAAAAAAAACCACCTTAATTAATGTTAGTGTGTTGATTACAAAACGTTTCCTGTGACAGATACGCTAGATTTGAACTTGCTCCTCAAATTGTTTTTTTTTCAAGAGCTCTGCCTTCAGACAAGACAAATACATCAGAGAAGCTGCTGCTTTGCACCATTTCCTGACACGTCACTATGGGAAAAGTCAAACGTCCTATAAGGAACTTTTAACAGGTTATGAAACAGTGCCAACTGACTGAAGTCCCTCTCACTGTGTCCGTTTCCAAGTCGTGCCAGTCAGATAAGCCATAGAACGCTGAGGATGAATTCGAGGGATCTGAGGAAAGGAGCTGCTCTGTGGTCTCGTGGCATGGCACTGAAACAAAAAAGACGCTGGGACAGAGTGACGTGAGACAAGGACAGGTGAGAGCTTTGCAACCCTACAGCTGCTGTAAGTCAACCGACACAAAAAAATAAATATTTCAGCATATTTTATTGATCTTAGTAGACAAGGTTTCTTCAACCTAACGGCTTCTTTATCAACTGAAAGTGACATTGGTGCGACAGACATCAATCACTACTGACTGGTTAGGTCAAAAGAAAACTACATAAACCCCCCTAAAAAGACCTCTACTTTCATTGTGGCGCAAACCTATCTGGGCTGCAAAAACGATGCGTCAAATCATCTGTCAGATACTGCAGCTACAGTAGGACTTGAGTCTTCAGAATGGATGTTGTTTTGATTCTCTCCCGCATGATAGCCGACACAACGGTGCTGCATCCAAAATTCAGCCACAATAGAGGGAGCCATTGTTTTCCCTTTTTGGAGAGCGGCGCAATACAAACCAGCCGCCAAGCCACAGATCGGCACGTAAAGTCCGCTTCTTAATCCTGACACGTGATGTCTCGCGAAAAACATGTCTGCACGTCATTTGTTTCTTGGAGCCGACTGAAGCAATACACACAGGACCCTGCCGAATGCGAAGGCTTTTTAAACGAATGAAGGGAAAACACGGATACGCGATCAACTATGAAAGGGACGGCAGGAGGACGCATTCGAGGCTAAGGATATGAGAAGAGACTGTGACAATTCATGAGAAGGAGAGGAGGGGATGAAAGAAAGAGAAGCCAGGCGGAACAATGACAGATGTATAGGAATCGATAGTGGGAAATGTAAGGAGCGAAGACCTTGAGCGTGCACCATGTGCGGCACACCTCAGCCATCCTCCACACTCTTTCCCTCCTTTGTCCCTCTTCCATTAACACCTCTCTCTCGCTCTCTCTCTCTCTCCTTTCTACAATATTTGTTCTTTATCTTTCTAACAGACATTCTCTTCCTCAACCCTTTTCGATTCATCCGAGCTGTTTTTCTTTCTTGCCTCTTCATCTTTTATTTGTCTTTCTTCTTCTTCTTCTTCTTTTGTTTTGCGTTAGCAAATGATTGAACAACACTGTATTGGTAATCTTCTTTTACTTTTTGTTTTACTGATTTTTCCAGTGGAAAACGAAGCAAAACACAGACATGTAAATATACACACAGATGTATTGGTGAACTTGATGTTTATGGTACCGATTTGTATGGGTCCTTTCTTGCCTCCTTGTCTGTGTGAGGCGTATGTTAGAGGTGTTTTTGATTCAGAGAGGAAGAATTCTTGCCATGGTTTTCCACTCCAAGGAGCTGTGAGATTTGCCTTTCAAATTAAGTTCTGTAACTTCTTAAAAAACGGCACCTCTCGCAGAAATAAGCGCTCCCCATAACTGCCAGGCCTCCTTCTCCTCCACTCCTCTCCTCTCCTCTGAGACTCCCCCGCTAATTATAAAATGCATAAAACATGCCGCGAATGCCAGCGAGACAATAGAGGGAAATTGTGAATTTTTAGCTCTGACATTTAATGTTCGCCTTGCATTATTCACACACCCTTTCCCGTATTTACACTTCTCTCTCCCAACTTGGGGGATCAGGAGCTAAAGGTAAAAAGGCACGAACGTCTCGAATCCATAGTGGGAAAGGGGGAAGGGGGAGCGCGACCAGGTGGAATGGAAAGAAAAATCGACCACGTGTCGCGTTTAAATAACATCTCAGGGACGACAGCGGAGTCAAGGAGGAGCTGCAGCTTATGTTTATTGGATTTTTTTTTTTTTTTTTTTCCCCATCGCTCTCCGCAGGCTTAGCGAGAGCAAGGAGTGAGTTGTAGTACCGTGTTTGCACTAAAAGGGAGGGAGAGGGAAGGAAATGAGAAACATGAGGAAAGCAGAGAGAGAGAAAAGAGGGGAGAAAACAAAGACAGAGAGACAGATTGAGGTGGGGGAAAAAAAAAATAAATAAAAAATGGCTCCTGAAAGAACGCAGCTGCGTCTCTCCCACCAGGACTGGTTCCTCAAGCTTCCCACCCAGCCGCTGAGTGACCGAGCCAAAGGCTAACGCGTGAGCGCTTTGACCTCCCGACTCGTCGAAGTCACCCGTGCTCCAGTTTGCGAGGCGGAGAATTATGTGTGCAAGCCGGTGTCCCAGCACTTCTCGTCTCTGAGCCAGACGAAATTACAGCCTTCTTTTTTCTCTGCGGCAGAGAGCGCGAACCTACAGCCGAATTCATCAGCTCGCTATCTGTGCACTACAATTACCGCAGCTGGGAATCCTTATTAGATCCGACACACATATGTCTGGCGAATGTTTGGAGCTGCAGATATGTGTGTCTGCACTGATTCCGTGTGCGTTTCTGTGTGTGTGTGTGTGTGTGTGTGTGTGTGTGGTGTGTGTGTGCATATGCTTTGCGGAGCACCTGGCCGGGCCCTTGGCAAACATTAGACCGGAGGGAGGTCCATCAGCATTAGAGGCCAGCTGTATTCCTCAACCCCAGCAGCTCACTACTCACCTCGCAGCGTTTATGCTAGTCAGCATCAATAGCCGGCCAGCTGCACACCTGCTCTACCCCCCTGTTATTCACCGCACACTGAGGCTGACGGGGGCGGGGACGTGGAGGGAGGAGAGCCGGACGAGGATTGATACTAACGGAACAGAGTGACAGTCAAAGAGAGACAAACAGGGGAGGTTAAGAGAGAACGACAGAAGGCGAGACAGATGAATCCAGAGGAAGAGACAACAGCGGGGAATAGAATGGCTGAGAGGGACAGAGAGGAGCTCACATCTACATTTTGATGTCGGCACAGAGTGGATGCCAGCTTTCTCTGTTTAAGGTTTGATTTGGTGAAAAGGATACAGGAATGTACAAGAAGGCTTTCAATGTGCCGGCAGGACCCCTCGCTCTTTATTTTACCATTCCGTACCACTTCCTCTGTAAACAGCAATTTATCCGCTCGAGATTAGAGTCAAGTAGTCGAAAAATAATCCACAGCTATTATAAAATAAACTAATGCTAAACATTATCTGTTTCCAGCGGCATATACATTTTTTTTGAACCTGTCAATTATACATATGTTTAGAGATTTGCTTGTATTTCAACAAGCTCATATCTTATCCATTCTCTTTTTTTATATGTTTCTTTGAATTCCTCTATGCTGTGACATGTCTATTCTAAAAGGAGCAACTCCTGGAGCTCTATAGAATATTTCTTCATTCAGATATTCAAATTGTTTCTTTTTTTTTTTCCATTTTTATTTGTCATAAACAAATTGCGCACAGGCCTGAATATGCAACTGAGAGACGTCACAGTCTTCCATACGGACAATGAAAAACGTGACACGTGTAAATTGTGACAAATTGTTACAGAGAGACCATTTAAGATTGATCGCTCGCTTTTTTTCCTGTAAGGCTGACACACATGCTCCAGCATGAATTAAATGACAATAGTAAAATATAAAGACAGATTGTCAGATTTTCATGGGGACATATAAATGTAAAAATAGTTGTATTTCCATCCCTGACAGAAAGGCCTGAGAGATCATTAGTTAGATTGGCTGTCGGCACCAGCCGGCCCTATGTGTCTGATCACATACTCTAAATGGGCATGGCCATTTTGTTCCTCTTTACTTCTGATTGTTTTGCCATATCTTTGCTCTTAGCGGCAGTTCATAATATTTCCAGTTTTAATACACAGCCGTGTAATCATCTTTGCGGAGTGGGATATTTCCCAAGTGATTCTGCCGAGCTTGTTTAAGAAACTTCAATTGTTAAAAGTCAATATGACTTCCCGAAAGTCATCCACTGAATTAATAGAATAATAATACAAGACTTATGCTCTGATAGATTTGTTCAAACAAGTCTCGTAATTAAAATATTGAAACCAGTAACATTATTTGTCAGTGTGAGGAGTTCATTTGGCCATAAATATTCTGAAATGTATTTGACAAGATTGGTTGGAACACAAAAATCCATCCAAGTCGTCCCACTCAGTGAAACCAAACACACTCAGCGTCTCTTTACAGACCTCCGAATTCTGTCTGCATCAGTTTAAGCCACTTCGACTGATCTCTGTCTTTAATACCAGGGTGTCTTTTCTGGGGCTGGCGAAGAATTTTTCAAAGCTGCTTATTGCCAAACTGCAGGAAAAAAAAAAAAAGAGAGGAAAAACTTCATGAAAAGGTTGATCATCTGGCTCGAGCCGACTCCTACATGTAGCTGTCAATATTTGATGAGGCCTCTCAAACCTCACGGAGATGATTAGTAAGCTTGGCTCCACCCACTGAGCCCACTTCACTTTCTAAGCTGGGAAAACATCTAAGCAAACCATGGAAAGAAGAATGACTAGGGATAAAGAAAGTGTACTGCAATTAAAAAGTGTGACTGGATTAATCATCTGAGAACAACAGAAAGAGGCCTGAAAGGGCATCAGACTAAAACAAGAAAGAGAGAAACGTGTAATTCACTTTGCTTGGACTCAAAGCGCCTACAGGCTGAATCTGTTCTCGAACAAGCAGGTAGTAGAACACCCCCCCCCAACACACACACACACACACACACACACACACACACACACACACACACACACACACAAAATGTCAGGATTAGAAAGCAGCAGAGCCAGCAATAATGTCAGCATAATGCCGACAATGTCCGGAGATGCAGTCTGATGGGCTGTGGTCGGAAACTGGAACCACCAACAAATTATATGCTCTGTTGTCTGTCTGTGTGTGTGTGTGTGTGTGTGTGTGTGTGCGTGCGTGCGCGTGCGTGTGTGTGTCGCTGTGTGCGACTGCCTTAGCAGTGTGTTCTCTGGTCAGTCTCCAGCTAGACAAACAAACAGCCATATGGTCAATTAAGGCCCATCAATACCTCAGCTAACATCTTTACCAGCTGATAATTAAGAGAACAACAGCCTGTCAGCAGCACGCTCTGCTGAAAGTCATATTACCCCACCTCTCACACCCCACCTGCTGACTTGTTAGAAAAATCAGAGCGTGCTGTTTTCGGTGAGACCGTACTTGAATTCGGTGTTATAAAGCTTTATGAGTCCTTGTTTGTGTGCTATTAGCGTATTACAATAGTGTCGGTGCGGTCTTGGGGTATTTATCTCTTCTCAAGTTCTCAATTGTGCTCTGAAGACATTTTGATAATGCTTTTCTCCATCAAGATTGATTTGACGCGAATCAGGTGTGTTGAGGCAGGGGATCATCTTAAACATGCAGGTGCAGGGGGGCACCAGGAGCAGGATCGAAACACTGGATTATACTCGAACACTTGTAATTCTGTCTAAATTTAGACTATCACATGAAGACCCCGTCCATCTGAGCAGCCTGAGTGAGACACGAGTAATCCTCTGGAACTTTCTTTGTTTAAAAATGCAAATCAGTTGCAAGTTACTGATTATCTGCCTAAAACTGGTATTAAGAATATGGGTAAACAATCAGACTTCAATCAGTTATGTCTAGAATAGTTTGCCTCGAAGGGCCTGTGTTAAATACTAATTGCATCCCGTGCATGGTGCATCCACAGGAACAGGACTGAAACACTGGAGGGATCAAGGCTGTATTTCTGAGGTGTCATTATTACAGCATCAGAAATTCAGACTTATTATTAGGCTAATTGAAGTGAATTTCAGTATCCTGAAACCGTGATGAATGCGTTCCAGATGATGAACAAGTAACCTTTGATTGGTGTTTTATTGTTAGTTAGAGTAACACCAGATGGTGTTTGCGTAGGGTTTCCAATCTACATTGTAATTGCAGATGCCAGCCACAGATGTTTATATAGCAGCAATCCTGCAGATGTGCCCCTTTGGAATATGCAAATAAATCCCTTAATCCTTAAAACTAAATCTATAAATTCGGGGAAAGGAGAAACCCACATTATAGCATACCGCCTTCGGTCTGTCAGTCTCTATCATTCATTCCTCCCATCCCTTCTCACATCCTTCCATCAGAGCACCTTTCTCCCGACTCCCATGTCTTCTCCCTTTCACCTATCCCACTCCTCCTCCTCCTCCTCCTCCTCCTCCCTCTTTCATTTTTCTCCATTTACGCATCTGATAATTACACAACCTGCACACTACTGAGTCAAGCTGCCTCATAAAGTCCCTATATGCATACTGCAACATCTCCTTTATTAGTTGCGAGCTAGTTTAATCCCTTCCAAATAGGTCCACACAGAGTCAGCTGGGCTTCAGTTGATATTCTGCCAGCAGCAGCAGAAAGCAAATTCTGGTAATTGAAAGGGCCATGGGGGATGCAAACTCAAACTACACCACATCCGACAGCAAAATAGTCGTGCCCGAGGCTATGTGTGGAATATACATGACATTTACTTATGCCAATGTACCTGTTTTTTTATGAGCAATCTGTTTTCCTAAAATTATGGTAATGATGTCAATTGGTCACTCAGGACACATTTTAGAAACCACTTAAGGCAGGGTCCTGTGGGAAATTGTCTGGAGAATTAGATAAAGCACAGGAAGGTAAACTGGGAAATACTCCAAACACTCTAATCAAAAGCAAAAAATACACAAAGGCTCAAATTGTGTTAGTTCTTAAAGCTGCCCTGATCAGTATTTTTTTTTATGTATGTGAAAGGGCCAGCTTTGGAGAGCCTTTTAGCATCTTTCAGCTATTTGTTTTGGTTTTACAGTTACTTAGCTTACTTTGCTTATTTTGATCTGAGTTAGAATGTATAGTAGTTATCAAGCCAAAATAACAGAATTCAATAAAGCCTAACCACGGCTGGCAGCCATGTGTTACCTACCCAGCACTAAAGGGTAGACGGAGCTATAGTAGCTGCAGCTAGTGAAAGTAGTTTAGCATTTAGCAACTAAAGAAACAGTTATTCTTCTTATTCTCAGGAGTTGGTCTAAACTAAAATGGAACTAAAAGGAGAGTGAATATTTGTCAGCTAGTCAGAGATCCATCTCAACATGAATGTTGGCTGTATCTTTGGCTGTGTCTGCTAAAGTTTCTGCTAAATGTGACATGATGATAATTGTATTATTATGATAATTTTATTATGTGTCAATGTTGTTTTACTGCCCTAACATGGCCCAAAAAATATATTATCCACTATTTAAAATGTAGCATATGGGACTTATTTTATGTGTTTCCACAAATGAAACTAAAAATTGCATTGCTGCCTGTTTCTGTTGTTCTCATGCCTCATTTGACAAGTGATTGCAAAGTCTGCAGCCTGCCTTGAAGCTGGCTGAATGAGGTACCCTCGAAATGTACAAGCTTTCTTCCCAGTACAAAAGCCTACAGAAAAAACCCGTCAGATGCTTACCAGTCTGGCCACGTCGTCTAATAGGGGAGTACTGGTCCAAATGTAGCTGTAATGATTATTCCCACAATTATCACACAAAAGGGCTTTGACCGAAAACATTCACTGGTCACAATGTCATTATGATGATGGTTGGACCAACACACTTTGTGTTGGACAAGCTGATTCCTAACATATTCAGTGCCGCAAATAGAAGCCACACTAACAACCAAACACATCCATTTATGAGTTTGTGGTGGTGTCTGTGGACACACAGCTGTTCGAGTGAGTGAATGTACAGATCCCAGTTTTAGAGCGACGCTCCTTAGAGGAATACAAATGAATACATTCTAACAAGGCAGCCAATGCAGTATGAAATTAGGATCCCATTGGAGTCAAGGGGTTGGCTTTTCATCCATAGATGAATTTGCTGATTGATTTTGTGTAATTATTCGCTTTTGTTATTGCCGTGCAGTTAGATAACGACATATTTCATGTCGGTTTAAAGGTTGATTTGAGGTCGATTGATTTTTGAGGTGCTTAAAATCCCTGTTAATATAGATCCCCCAGCGTTGCTTGAAACTCTCACTGATGATGTCACTCGAATAACATATGAACAACGTCTGATACACTTGCAGGCAAGGTCATAACCATGGAGTTAACATTGGGGGGGGGGGGCAAGATGATAATCAATCATGAAATTTGGGGTACTATGGCAACACCACTTGGACAAACCACATGCAGTATCGAAATGATAGTAATAATAAGAGAGATGTGTTACATTTAGTTATAATCATGATTACATTTCTTTTTATAGTCAAATCTGAATACTGGCAGGATGTGTCCCCCCCAATATACTAATAATGTAATTATGGCCTTGCCTACAGGCATCAGAGGCTTTCTGAATGCAGTGCATTGGATATTTTGGTACTTACACAAATCCACATCTCATGTTCTGTTACACACATGCATTCATTCTGGTCCAATCACAGCATTGCCAGGAAGGCAATTTCCCACTTGCAAAATGTCTCTGATCCTCAAACCCTGAAACACAGGTTGGACTAATTCTGATTCTGAACACACACTGTACCGGTGCACCATAACCTCAGCTAATTTTTCATGGAAAGCAGTCATTTTGGGCTGCTGTGACCAGACTGGACTGGACACATGCACCCAATGCTGATGTGAATAAGAATGAGAGGCTAATGAAGAGGGAAAGATTTGCATGGTTCAAGGGAACACGACTTTCCCCAACTTGCGATGCAGTACTTTTTATTTTATTTCATTTTTTTTACATTTCAACCATGCTAGAGGCATAATTCTGGGCATGGCAGTGCTGGTCTGACAGTTGGTTGGTTGATTGGTTGTTTGGTCCACAACTGGATGAATTTAGGTAACTTATATGTATTTTGTACAGATATTCACTGCACCAACAGAAGGAATCATGCTGTCTTTGGTGACCCCCTAAACTTTCCTTCAGCCCCACTAATGTTTTGACAGTGTTAGCCTTAAATGACATGATTTCGTCAAGAGTTTGTGTTTTTTTGTATTATTTCAATAATCTTTTTTTATTGGTATTAATTCATATTATGTATGTGCATGTACTAAAATCATTGTAACTAAACAGGCAACTGGTATTTCATTTTTTCAATCCCTTTTTCTTCCTTGTGTCATCCATCATTTTGCACATAATTTGCATTCTGATGAACTGTGTTTGGAGAACCTCTTACTAATTTACTGCTGGATCAAAAGTGCATCAGTTATTACATTTTCTCACATATAATGGATGTGTCTTTAAGTGAGCCTCACTTTATGGTGTTTGGTCACGTTTGCGCTTACGAGGGCTATGCCATCCCTTTTAAGGCCATTTCACAAGATAAGTAATGGTCGCCCAGAAGTCATTCATCTTCAATAAGTGGTGAGCAGGCAGGTGGAGAGCTACAGGCCGTCTGGCAGCCATAGAGCCAAGTGAGCCTGTTCTAAAACTGTCATGTTTATGCTCATTCAGCGCTCGCCCACACAGCTGCTCAGCCAGGTTAACCATACACAAGTTTTTCAGACTTGACCTATGAAATGATGTTCTATAATGTAGAAGGTCAACAGCATGTAATATCGGTGTTTGGTCTGTGCTTTTTCATTAAGTTATATAAGTTTAATTATATAAGCATAAGTGTCCTCTTATGGTGAAGAGCGAAAGAGCACTGCAGTGCAAGTATTGAAGAGCAGGCGAATCCCATCAAAACTTGATTCACATAACCTGATCCAACATTTTAAAGTACACACTTAAGTTAATGCAAATTATATGCTGGTATGTAGAGTGACAAACTAACCACAAGGGCCTGAAACACAGAAAGGTGCCCGGTCAAGTCCAAATTAGAGTCATCAACAAAAGCTAAGCCAGTAGGTTAAAGAAAAAGCGTTATAGGGCGCGACAACGGGACATCACTGTCCCAGAGAATTTGCCGTTTTAAGACAGATTCAAACAAAAGAGATTAGACGTGCTAATCAATGCTTTAGAGGTGTTGTTTCCCCTGTCCCCAGTTTTTAAGGTAAGCTAAGCTGAGCAACCATTGGCTGAAGCGTCACTGTTACCATACTGACAAGAATGACTGACATCAATTTTTTTCATGTAACAACTGGCAACAAGTGTCATAAATCATGCAGATATGTCCACAGCCTGTCACTTCAGGTCATATTTTAAGCCACACAAAATGAAACAAGGAGAAAATGTGCATAAATGTCGGATCACCACCTGACCACTCTGTCCTTTATCTTGATAATGAATAATGATTTAAAATAATGCCCAAAAGAAACTGGACTCAACGTGTGGCTCGGTAACGTCACTATACAGCTGCGAGTATGAAGAATATCATATGCCAGGTTTATTGCCTGTGGTCCGTCTGCTGAGAGGACACTTCCAGTGCCTCATGGAAATGACAATTGTGTTATTTTTCGCTTTGTATAACCAAACAAAAGTTGCTAAACCAAAGACATTTGGTGTTTTCAAAGCCACTCTACGAGGCAGAGGCGGATTATTCTGTTAGCGCTCAGAGGCTGCGAGGGTGCGAGGCTGTGAGCCGCCTGATATTCTTTGGTTGCAGTTTTTCGTCAGGTCGGTTTCTCTCCTCTCCTCCTCTGGAACAGGTTCGCTGGTCAGAGAGATGGCCTGCTGCAGGTTTACCACCAGGCTGGACTCACAGTCACCTGTTGGAGCTGCAGCCTCGTCTCTGTGCGCTCTCAGTGCGCCTCTTTGTGTTCTCGACGAGCCCTCTCCAAACCACTGCTCTTGTTCCGCTTTGGTCTCCTCATGCCGACAGCTGAGGAACAAGCGTTAAACACATCCTTTTGGGGTCCTAAGTGCTTTGAATTAAGTGGCTTTGTGTTTATTAATTACGCTAAGCTTAAGTGTGTGTTTTTCACAAGCCCTCGCACAAAGAGCTGTTGCATATGTTTTGAGACGGTGGCCGCGCGCCTACATATTTCCGAAATGTATTTGAAACATTTGAAACACAACAAAATGCTCAGGGTCCTGAAGAGGGTCTCTGGCTCACCTCTACACGAACCAGAAGTGAACTTTCATGTAATGCACATCGGCTGCTTGAACCTGGTTGTCGCGGACAGTAACCGACAAAAACTGCCCATGCCAAAAATCCACTGCAGCAAGAAATAATGCGTTTCTGTTGGCATTGCAGGGGAATGTGAGCAATTGCGCAACCACTCGCTGCCTTCCGTCGGCAGCTCTCGATAGCTGCTGCTGACCATGTCCTCTCATGCTATTTCGGCTGCAGCTATAGGCCAGATTTTATGGCGCCGCCCCAGCGACAAAAACAACATCGCGGGGGCTCAGCATGAGCTAAATTCCAATAGAGAGAGATTAAGGTTGAAAATTGGCAATGTACACTTTCAAAGGCAGTAAAAAAAAGAGCTTTTTTCACCCAATTTAGACTCGGCAATAGAAAACAAAAACCAGGAGAGTGAAGCAAAAAAAGCACAGGCTGCGTGGTTCTGCGCGGACTGTGACACACAATGTAGAGTGTGAAGGTGACAGTATCTGAGTGCTGACTAACTGTTAAGGCTGCTCGAACAATGCCAACATCATTAAGCGCTGGTTTGCGATTTTTCATAGAAGTGGAAAATTACAAGTAGAATAAGGTCTGAAAAATAGGTTTCCCAGGGCTGACATTAACATCAAAGTGCTGCAAAGCCTAAATGAATGCCAGTGTTCCTTTCAGTCACTTAACTATGTACTTTTATAAAAAGAACCTCAGTGGTTTGTGTGCCTGCATCTCATCCAGCTGCATTAATACTGCGCCAGGCTCACAAAACCTGCATAACAGGTTAAAAGGCTCATCAAGCCGCTGGAAAATAATGTGCTCTTACAGCAAAAACAAGAAGCAAACAAACATGACTTCAGTTTCAAGTGGGCCAAGCAGATGTTTGGTTTTTTTTTGTAATGTCAGTGTCAATAGGACGTCAAAACAATTCCTAGCTCCATCGAAAGCTGTGTACAGACACAAAGTGGAATTCAAGTACCAAAGAATTATTATTATGACTCATCAAGTATAACTAAAGTTTTAAAAGTACTAATCATGTAGGATTGTCCTTTTCATTATTGTGTACAATATGATACAACACCCACCCAAACCACAGCCTGTTCATCCTGCTGCCGTCTGGCAAGAGTCTCACTTTTTTTTATTTATGTCTGTAGCATGTAGGGACACTAAATTTAATCTCGTTATACAACCTTGAACAGAGAGAGCTTGGGCTTTGGATTAAGAGCAGCAGACTTTAAGGCGATACCTGGCCACGGCATCTTTTGAACCCTTCAAACGAGACCAGCCGGATTGCCCCAAGGAGGAGAGGAAAAGATCGAGGATGGGAGCCCTGGTAAACTAGCTTGGACGTCTGCGCCTGGCTAATGTCCAGTTGCAGGAAAATCCAATGGACAAATGGGACTCAGGCTGGCAAAACGACTGGTAATCAGAGCTTGTTGCGCCCCCATCTTTACTGAGACCTTTCTCCACCTCAACATCTTGGATCAAACTTGTCACACAGAGGTGAGGGTTTTGTCTTGTCTTGGGTTTTTTTTGTCTTGTGAACTCCCCTGTTTTATTTTGAAAGTCTGACTCTCCTCTCGTTTCAGGTCACTTGCCCTTCCTTGTGTGTCACCGGTCTGACGTCATCCCTGATCCCCGATGGTTTCCACCTGTTCCCCATTACCCTCATGTGTCTTATAGTCTGCGTCTCCCTTTGTCCTGTGCCAGAGTGTTGTGTTTGTCGCGCACCCCAGCAATCGTCCACAGCCTTGCTTTCGACCACGAACCACAGTTTGTATTTCTAGTTTTGATCCTCTTAAGCGAGTGACTTTTGTTTGTAACCTTTTCAGATTGATTTTTCTATTCAAGTTCATAGCCTTTTGTTTGCCTCCGGTGGAGTGCCTCTTTTGTTTCTTAATCTTTCACAGATAGTGTAGATCAAGTTTCATAGCCGTTGTTGCCATCCTCCGTTTGGAGTGTTTTTTGTTAATACGTTTTTCATAGCCGAGTGTGCAAGTGTAGTTTAGCTTATAGCTGTTTTTCTGTTTCCTCATTAAGAGTGATTTTCTGTTTCTTTATCTTTTGCTTGCTTTTGAGGTCTTTTTTCCTCATTTAGTTTGGTAGTTGTTTTTTGCTCTTGCTCTTACAGTATAGTCATAGTGTTTTACAGCCTGCTTGTTTTCGTCACTGTGCTTAGGAGGCAAAACAAGAAATATGCTCCACAAGAAAAGCCTTCTTTAATTGACCCTATTTCTGCACCTGAGTCCTTCTTCCAAGTCCAGGCCCGACAAAACTGTTGTGCTTGACTGGGCCAGAGCCAACAGAGTACAAAATGAAAAGAGGTGGACTGTGTTGATATCATTGATGATTGGTGCTCACACACAGTTAAAGGCGGTGGACAGTGCTTACCTTATTTACAACTTTGAATGTGAAGATGTCAACGATATTTTCATCTCTATCTTGTTGCTGCTGTTTACATTCACCCTGATGCAATTTTTAAATTACAAGAATCATACAC
>OMLP01044081.1:0-26951 GCA_900302685.1 Spondyliosoma cantharus
TTTTAAGGCCATATTGTCAAGCTCTAGTAGGCCTTACAGAATATGAGTGAGCATGAAAAAAGTGTTTGGTTCCACAGGGTATGTTATAAGTGTGTGCAATAAAGGTCTTCCAACCTACCTCCTGTGTAGGTCAGCAGTAGGCCAAGTAATCCATGTAGGAGGAACAAAGAAAAACTCAGTTAAAAACCACACTAAATTGTGTTCAGTATTCATGTGTGTTTGCTGTATGATAAAAGAGTGTGTGTGTGTGTGTGTGTGTGTGTGTGTGTGTGTGTATGTGTGTATGTGTGTGTGTGTGTTTGTGTTTGTGTTTGTCTGACCTCATTTCCTTCAGCCCCTTGGTTTGGATGACATGGAGGATTTGTTTGGGAGTCATGGGTGCATCAGAGAAGTTCTCCAGAACCTGGAAAACATCCACATAGAGTTGAGCATGGAAGAACAGTTCTGCAAGGAATAAAAGATCCGTCTAGACTCAAGAGCAGGCCACAAAGGCTGAAGCTAGACTAGATTTATCCTAATGATTTAACATGATCCACTATCTCAGCATTTCAAGAGTTGTTTTACAGGCGCAATTAAGTGTCAGTGACAGACGGGCAATATATTGAATATACTGGATATGTCACGGCTTGTTCCACATGAGATGTATTAAATAACTATATTGCAAACATCGAATATAAAATTGCCGCTTGAATATTTCAAGCCATCAGCATGTAATTCGCTTTGAGTTTTGTTTCTCTCACTCTCTCCTAATGCCCTCTCACAGCAGACAGCACAATCCCCCGCCCATGCAGGCAACTCTCCTGCACACATGCATGTTTTTGTATCAGGAGCGGAGAGAAGAAATCATGGAGAGAGCTAAAGATCCCAAGTGAGTGTTCATCTGGCAGTTGATTGGATTTTGAAAAGCAGGACGTTGAATAAAACAGTTATCTGCAAAATATGTAGCAAAACCAAGATAGCAGTACCACAAATTTCTTTCACCACCTGAAATGCCATCCACTACAGAATGAAGAATGCCTTAAAACTATGCATGTGTGCATCTCCACCCACACCAAAAAGGAATGTCAAAGGAACCAGGCCTGACGCAAATGACTCTGGCTTCTTTGTTTGCCAAATCAATACACAGTAATAAATCACATCGCCAAAGACATGGCCCCAGTTAGTGTTGTGGAAAAGCCAGGACGCAAAAATCTCATTAAGACACTTGACCCAAAGTATGACTTGCCTGGTCGCACAGTTTATGCAGAGAGTTGTACATTTTGGTGAAAGAAAAGATGGACCACCAGCTAATAAATGTGACCCACTTCTCAACTACGGATCTGTGGTCAAGCACAACCTGTGAGTCTTATCGCAGTTTTACAGTACATTGCATTGACACTGGGAGTTGAAAAGTCTGTGCCTCCAAAAAAGCATTTTTTCCTTATGATCATATAGGTGAGTTTATTGCCCAACAGCTGCAAAATGCTCTCATGTCATGGAACTTGTCAGAAACTCATCAAGTAGAGCTGTGCGATATTACGATATATATCGTAGTGCGATAAAAAAAACGTCTACCGTAGGATATAACCCTCTGTTGTTTATATCGTAATTTTAGCGTATAGGCTACTTGTTTAGCACTGTTGCTACACTAACGCTAACGTACACTACGGTTGTGATTTAATACGCCGTGTAAAGCTTTGAGTTCAAGACAAGTTCATTGTATGAAGGCGAATGTAACTACAGCAACGCTACTGCTTTGTGGTAGCATTTTTACGTCACCCGCAAGGACTCGTTTACGGCACTGGTCGCTCGGGAGTAAACAGAGGCAAAGCAGCATGGCGGAGACGGAGGAGAGCGCAATGGAAGAAGAAAATAACATTACTAGTAACGTTACATCAGACGCGGATACAGAAGCAGAACCCCAAGGGATATATATCATTATCGGGATATAAAATTAGCTATATCATGATATACAATTTTGTCCATATCGCACAGCACTATCATCAAGTGTGCATCACCGCTGATGGACGGACTTATATAATCAGAGCTGTGAGCCTGAAGTGGACGAGACCGCAGTGTTTTGGCCATCGACTGCGCCTCACACAATACTCGGCTGAGTATTTCTGTAGGTGTGCCTCCCCCTAATGGGGAAAAAAGACATTTCAAAATGTGCCACATGCAATAAAAAATCGTGTCAGTGTATTTTTAATGACTTTTTCATGAAATTAAAAATTACCTGAGAATATTTCCTGATTTGACAACTAGGCCACAATAGAAAATATTTATTTTCATTTGTTAAAAGTGCAGCTGCCTGGTTCAAAATAAAAAGTTTGCTAAATTTAACTTGATTGTGGTTTACCCCTTTTTGCATTCACAGGATTGCGATTAACATTTATACGGTGATTTAGAGGAGATTTCAAAATATCGAGATATATAGTGTATCGTGATATAGCCTCAAAAATCACTATATTACTAATAGGCCATATTGCCCAGCCCTACATGCAGGCCTGTGTGAGGATATGTCTCCCGAGAACATCACTGACCCACCACCATACTGGTCATGCTGGATGATGTTACAGGGAGCATAACCTTCACCATGGCATCTCTTTCAAGCTTCAGACACTTTCACAACTGTCGCATGTGCTCAGTGTGAACCTGCTCTCATCTGTGAAGAAAACATGAAGCTAGTGGCGGACCAGGCAATTCTGGTGTTTGGTTCAGCAAGATAATCTTCAAGATAATACAAGTTGCCAGAGAAAGTAACAACACCACAATAATTGAGGGGGGACAAAACATTGCGTCACATAATCACCACCATTCAAACGCAGGACTCGTCTGGCTCTCTCTGGTGGGGACAGATGCTGTTTTTCGGGCAGAAATGCGATGACGCGTACATTTTAAAAATGTGTTTTAAAACAAAACTTAGTGATTACACGTGACACATTATGTTACACTACACTAACGTTTCAGTAACTCATGCTGCTAGTCTGCTCACCAGTTGTCCTGATTGGCAACTGCAACATCACACCGGCTGCTTTTCTCCAAAAGCTGAGTCCATTTCAACTTTTATGCTGCAGCTGCCTGCATTTTTTTTTTACCACCACAGCAGTCAAAACACACTACCTCATTAAAATGAATGCATAGACCTGCATTTTCTCTGGAATTGGTGAGAATATTTTGGTATAAAACCTACAATTGAAGGGGTTCATGTCTGGCATTTTTAGGTCTGTTCCCTTAAATTCAATGATTAAAATAATCCGCTATAAGATCCCACATCGACACACTTTTGTTTTTTACCAGTGTCACTGTAGACAGGAGCAAGAGCTTTGCAGGCTGTGAACTTTAC
This sequence comes from Spondyliosoma cantharus, assembly GCA_900302685.1. Classification (NCBI taxonomy): domain Eukaryota; kingdom Metazoa; phylum Chordata; class Actinopteri; order Spariformes; family Sparidae; genus Spondyliosoma; species Spondyliosoma cantharus. The sequence continues at coordinate 3,326 of OMLP01044081.1, forward strand.
AAACCAAGTTTCGACGATCACAAAACAAAAAGTGTGACTGAAGCGGAGGAGGGTGATAGAAACAGAAGGCAGCACAATCTGTCAGTTGGTCCAATGACACTAGCCCCATTCATACTGCCATTTGCATGCAGGGATTCTCCTCCAATTCTCTGCATTCTCCTGTGTGAAAGTTTCAGATGCGGGGAAATTTCGCTCCGTCCCTGATCCTCCTCTGGAGGTAGTATCAAGCAAGCATTATTTCTGAACCGCCCCAGTGTGAACAGATAAGCCGGCGGCGTGGAGCGAGGGTGTGTCGGTCAGACCGTCTGATAACTACACAGGTCCTTCACTCAACTTAATAAAGAGAAATGTTCCACAAAGCAACGTTCCAGGACCAAACAGTAACGTAGTAACTGTAACTGTCTTTGGCAACTTATATGAGGGAAAAAATACCGCAGATATACGTGGAGAAGTGTCTGTCCTCCTGTCTGTCCTCCCAACTCTTCCTCACATTTCTGCCCGAAAAACAGCGTCTGTCACCAGCAAAAAACTTTAACTCACCGAGTGTTTGTGATGAAAATATATCACCATGACCATCAGCCCTCCGACTGAGACTTCAGTGAACTTTCCCCCAGAAATTGGCCTCCCTCTACGTGAGTGAGAGAGTCAGACAGCGTCCTGTTTACTGATGCCGATTATGTAATAAAAAAACCTAACTTCGTCACTTTCCACGATGTTTGGTGGGTCAGGATCTCAATCACTACATATAACAAAATCCATATTATCATAAACTGTCAGTGGGTTTAGATTGACGGGGAGACACCGGGAGACACCTTAAACACACCGAAGTCATCATCATGACATATACCGTCACGCCTCTTTAGGAGCCAAAGCGTGGCTTTCTGTGTGAATTACACTTCGGTCGGCGGAGATGCTTCGCTCTGTGTGAATCACCATCGGCGGAGAATTGGTGAACCACCGCTGCGGGGATTATGTGGAGGCGCTGTGTAAAAAGGGCTAGTGACTCTTATGGTGTTTTTCCATTACATCGGCTGGCCTGGCTCTACTAGGTTGACACAATGTGGCAGCACGGTGGGGATTTGCATTTCCACCACAACTGAGCTACCTGCTTGAAGTTGTGTCTTAAACTAATGAAGTGCTTGTCCCAATCCCCGCAGTACTAACGAAGAATAACCACTTACAAAGTGGCACAACTAACTCACTTAAAAACCTGTCTCATCTTCTATAACTTCTTCATAATAAAAGCCCCCTCTTATCTGATCATTTAAAAACTTTTCTAATGAAGTAGCATTATAAGGAACACTGCATTTTCACCAGCAGTGAGTCAGTTAAATCTCTTTTTCGGCACATTTTGCCTGAGGAAAAGAAGCTGCCTAATAATTATGCACACCTTGATATAGGATGTTGATCTCCTTAGGCCACACCCTCCCTCATTACTCAAATACACATCACCTAATATGCTTAAATCCAATTCCAGCATTCCAGTTTATACAGCTTAGACAGACTTAGACACAACTTTATTAATCCCTTTGGGAGGTTCCCTCGGGGAAACTGAAGGTAACAAAAAGGTTAAAACAAAACAGTGCTGCAGAGCGACTGGATAGGCTGCCATCTCCTACAGCGCCATCTTGCATGACCTATGCATATATGCAAATATGCATAATAATGATGATACAGCAAAAATACTGATTGCCTAATAATTGTGCACACAGTGTAATAACTGTTAGTGTCTTCGGCAACTTATGAAGAAAAAGATACCGTAGTTATACTGTCATTCTGTCCTACCGACTCTTCGTCACATTTCTGCCTGAAAAACACGTCTGTCCTAGGCAAAAAACTAACTCACCAAGTGCTTGTCTCCTTCCACTGTTGTGTTGTTGTAGTTACTGTCATGAAAAAAATCACTGCAACAGTCTCCCGACTTCAGACTTTGAACTTTCCCCCATAAAGCAGCATCTCTCCCCGCGAGTGACAGAGTCAGACAGCGTCCTGTTTACTGATGGCGATTATGTAATCATGTAATTTAGAGTGAAAAACATCACTTTGTCACTTTCCAGAAGTTCCACATTATAACAGCATCCATGCGATTATAAACTGCCAGCAGGTATGTGTTCAGATCAACAAGAGGACACTGGGGAAAACACGTTGAAAACAACACACAAACGTCATCATCATGACCTGTACCATCACGCCCTTTTTTGGATCAGCAGCACCGGCTTGCTGTATGAATTGACACACTGGTGCAGCTTTATGCTGCAGCTGCTTGGTTCTGTGTGAACAAACAAAGGTGGAGAATTGGCGAACCTCCGCTGCAGAGATAATGCAGAGTCTCTATGTGAAAGGACTACTGACTTTTAAAAATGTCTTTCTCTCAGGTTTCCTGCACAAACATGAGTTGAGTATCAGTATCAGTCATGAGACATCATTACAGCTTGCTTGGAGGTGGGGCGGGCACAGCTTGGCCCTAAACTGGGGCAGGTCCACTGCGTGCATGGCGCGGCTCAAGTCTGCGCAGTAAAACTGGTGATGGAAAAGCAAATCAGCGCGGCTTGGTTAGAGTCGGCGCGGCCAAAGGTGCTGGTGGAAAAACACTGCAAGTGGCCTAAAGTCCCTGGAACCAGACTGTCGTCCTACTAGTACCATCATCCTATGATTGACTCTTAGGCACCGTCCACACGTAGCAAAACAATCTTTTTTTCTCCATCTTCCTCAGCATCGTTTTCAGATTATTTGCGTCCAGACGCTCAACTGAAAATGACTGAAAACGCTGTAGTTCATATTCCAGGCCTATAGGGGGCGCTTGAAATTTACAAAATTCACCAAAGGCGGAGAAGAAGAGACGGAGCATGCGCATTAAGCTTGCGCTCTGTATACAAACAGACAGCAGCCGGTGAATCCGAACACAACAAGAAGAGAACAAAAATGGCTAGTTCAATGAAAACAGGATCATTTTTGTGGACCGATAACGAGGTCGAACTGCTACTGCGACTTGCACTCGACTACAAGGCGAGTAAGTTGCTGAAGCAAGAATCTCCCACCTGGAAGATGAGAACGCTTGCCTAGTCAACTTGACACAGAACATGGGTGGTAAAATAACACAGCTCGAGGTTCGCCTTGAATATCAGGAAAACTACAGCAGAAAAAACAATACTCAGATTAAAGGACACAAAGTGATGGACTGTGTGAAGAACATGCTCCGGTGTTTGTTTGCTCCGGTGCTTCAGAAAATGTGGACGACATGATCGTCGAGAGGGCGCACCGGATCCCCACAGCTGTAAACCGCAACCCACAGGGCCAACGCACCGCCGCTCCCGTCACAAAGTACTACTCAGAGCAAAGGAATCTGGAACATTTCAGTGGAATGGTGCTAAATTGGACTTCTTCCTGGACTTCACTAAAGATGTGCAGAACAAGAGACACAAATTCACGGAGGGCAGGCGCATATGAAGCGGGGACCATGATACTCAATGCAGTATCCAGCAGTGTTTTGTGTTACAGTGGATGGAACAAGGCATTGTTTTGAGGATGTAGCAGCAGCAAAGAGGTGGGTTGAAAACCACCACCCAGCTGAAGAAGCTGTACTAAAAGTAAAAAAAGGGACACTGTTATTTACTAGGGCATTTAAATAGAAGTTCAATTTCTATCTCTTTCAAGTCATTAAAGTGATAGTTCAGGTTTTTTGAAGTGGGGTCATATAAAGTACTTATCTATAGTCGGTCTGTTCCCTACCATAATTGCCGATCAGCGCAGCCTCAGTTTGGAGAAGCAGAGAGCCTCTCCAGCCCAGACACTCAGCTTTGTACTGCAGTGAATGGAGTCCAGATGAAAAGCGAATTTTAACCACCTAAAACAAGGTCCACCTAAAAAAATCTATATCAGTTCAAGTGTACGTTGTATAGAGAAAATTCACACCACTTTACAACGCCGTCAGACCGCCCTTTGTTTTGGCGCTACATTTTCTCAACCGTAGAACCTCCGTATCCCTACGCATTAGCGCAACTGTGTAGTGATACGGAGGCTCTACTCGAGACACGTCATGTGGACCACAGCTTTGTTGGTTGGGGTGGGAAGGAGACATAAGTGGGGGGTATGTTATGCGGGGTTTATGGTTATTTGGAAAGGGAGAGAACGCCAGTCATGTTATTGTTACTCTTGTTTTTGTTCTATTATGCACTGAATAGGAGCTGTATGGTTTAAAGTTGACCTGTTCTGGATTCACACGTCAGACAATCATACACATAAGTGGGGATGTCCCGATCAGGTTTTTTTTACCCGCATCCCGATCTGAGTCCTTTAATATTTAGTATCTGCCGATACCGAGTCCCGATCCAACACTTAGCCTCAACTAATATTTTCCTGGATAATACAGCTGCATTAAGAAAAAAAGTTCCCTATATCCAAGCTGTTCCTTAATAGGTTTTTTATTTTGTTGAAACAAAGTATATACTTTCATATGGCTCTTTCTTATCCTGCATATGCTATTGCAACATTGGCCTCCACCTTCCTTGTGTTAGCAGGTGAGTGTGTGACGCTGCACTGTGACAGCAGACCCTCGTGTACAGCCAGCTGAAGTGTGTGTGAGATGCAGCCCACGCTTGGTACCTCCATATCATCCATTGCTTTTTTCATATTCCTTACATTCTCACGTAAAATGACGCGTGGACGCGTTGCTTGTCTATTTCACACATGTTCAGCATCTCCTTGATAGCCTGTTTTACATGCTCTGCTGTATGAGACCCACCAAACTAGTGTGCATACCGGCACGTTGTAACTCGAAAGTGGAGTCAATGTGATGTAATGATGAGATGGTAGGGCATACCGGGGATTCAAGAACTCCAGATGACGAAGAAAATCCTGATCCTCTACCACGGAGATGAGCTGTTTATCCAGAGAGATTCATTTAATTACCTTCTCTGGAATATTTTATTGTACCAAATGAGTAGTATTAATGCAGCTCTTTTATTACCCCCTCGCGAAACGGTCGTATTGCAGATGTTACATGTCGCCGTTGGACTGCTTTTGCGTTCTAATTTAAGTTATTTCGACACTGCAGACATTTTATCCACAGGTTTGCCAGAGTAACGTTACATGCGTGTCTGAGTTCTGCCACAAATTGTGCTCTGACGTGAAAAAAATTAAAAAAAATTAAAAATAAAAAAATCGGCCTTGGATCCACATTCAAAATTGCCGATCCCCGATCAGAGGAAAAATGCCCATATCGGCCCCGATCCCGATCCTGCTGATCGGATCGGGACATCCCTACAATCAAGCAGTCATGGGAACTAATATAATTAAGATTTCATCTTGGAATGTTAATGGTCTGGGCTCATTTGTTAAAAGGCGAAAGGTGCAAACCCACCTGAAACAAAGGAGCTTGGATGTGGTGATGCTTCAGGAAACTCACCTTTTGGAAAAAGATGCTGCTAGAATTCATGACAAATGGATTGGCTGGGCCTACCACAACACTTTTAACCAAAAAAGCGGGGGATATCTATACTATTTTCCAAGAAAGTTCATTTTAAGGTAGAGAGAATTTAGAGACAAAGATGAGCGAATAATAATACTTTTGGTTAATCTATCAAAACAAAATATAATATTAGGAAATCTGTATGTACCTAATGTGGAGGATCCAGACTTTTTTCTACAACTCAGTAAAATCATTTTAGACTGGTGACTTCCCTGTGGTCGTAGGAGGTGATTACAACCAAGTGCTGGTTGTGTTCTTAGATATATCAGGATCTGGAATTGTTAGACCTTCTAGGACTCAGGATGCTATAAAAGCCTTATGTAATGATATGGGATTATATGAGGCATGGAGACTTCTAAATCCATCTGCCCACAATAGCTGTGACAGATCATGCCCCCATTGACCTCATCATAATGCTTGGAGTGACACAAGAAAGATCTAAAGGTTGGCGGATGAATACCAGCGTTCTACAGAATGAGGGACTGTGTCAATCTTGGAAACCACATTAACACTTTTTTTAAAATCAATAATGGGACCGCAGAGCAGGTAATATATGGGATTCCTTTAAAGCTTACATGCGGGGAATAATGATACAACAAACAGCATTAACAAAAAAACAGGACAAATTACAAATCTCTAAATGTGAAGAAAATAATAATATACTTGAAAATGAATACAGGGAAAACCCTAAAGCGTGAAACACACCGAGCCAATCGTTGGCCATCTGAAGCGTTTGGGGACTCGGACAAGGTCGGGAACAAATCTGTTTGGTGTGTTCAGCTGCGTTGGATGCTTTTGGAACCGCGTGGACAGTGCCTGCTCAGATTCAACTTGCAAAGTCTGAGAACGTTGACTGTTGGCCGTCTGAGCCATATTGGATACTCTGATTGGTTGTGTGCTAGCTGTATGACCATTCTGACTGCCGGTGTGCTAGCGAATCAGCGCAATGTGTGGGATGGGCGTGATATTGTGTGCGCCACTGAACTCTATGGTGTGCGCTTTGTTTTCCCATGCACTCCGTTCCTTCATTTCCTGTTTTCATGTTTTGGATTACTGGCATGAGACTAGCACCACCTGGTGTTAAGGAGACTTATTGCATCTCAGAACATACACGCTACTGTTGGCAGGGAGTTAAGCACATTGGATGCCTTTATCACAATACCACAAGACCATTTGATGAACTGAGAGAACTTCACAACCAACAGAGAAAAGATTTCTGGAAATTTCTCCAGCTCAGTGAATGCTGGTCTAGGGCGAGCCCAGCAGGAACTGGGTTGTGTACTCAGTCTTCCATATGCACTACATTGAAGTTGTTTGGTGAACTTCCACATCTGGCAGGTCGAATTTAGAGTTATCTCATTGATGGATTTAGCGGCACTACTATAGGACTAAAAGCTGCGTGAGCTGCAAGGGATTTAGGGGTAATGTATGAAGATGAGGAATGGAATATACTAGTTAAGGAGATGTTAAACCCAATGAGAGATGTCAGGTCTAAACTTAAACTTAAAATACTCAACAGACTATTGGACACTTGTGAGGAAGTATAGGGCAGGACTGAGTCATTCAGATATCTACTGGCGATGCCAAGCTGAACGAAGGGACATTGTCCATGTTTCTCAAGTGTCCCAGCCTAGCCACCTATTGGCAGAGGGTTATAAAAAAGATTATTGACAGCCTGGGTGCGGGTGTTGGTCTTATTCCTGCTCTTTGCCTCTAAAAGGAAATGAGAGAATAGGTGGGAAGAAGGCCCGGTGGCTAAGGGTCGCTATCACTACAGCAAAGAGGGTGATACTTAGGCACTGGGCAGGGGAGAACAACCCTACTTACTCTGAATGGTTCACAGCCCTATCAGAAACTGCCTCTTATGAACGACTAATATGCAAAATAAATGGACATCTATACAGAAATTTGGGAGCCTTTTCGAACACAGATCAGGGAAATGTAAGGTAAATCTGATGTACACATAATTTAAGACCAAGCCTACAGTGCACAATGTTCGACTGGCGTTACGGGGAGGGGATTAAGGGGAAGGGGAGAAAATAGTTTCTTTCCATGTCAAGTGTTCATTTCATATGTCGTACATGTATGGTTGTTTACAGGGTGGGTGTGTATGTGCATGCAGGTACACTACGAGATGTGTGCATATGTGTAGTATATGTACTGATATTATTTTTACGATTTTTTTATTTTTGTTTATTTATTATTTCCCTTTTGTTTGTAATTGAAGCACGTATGCCAATGTCTTACTAGTTTTGTTTTCATTTATTTACCTGTTGATGTTGTGTTTTTAGTTTGAGGTTTGTGTCGATATTTGTTTTCATTTGTAAATGCATGTTTGGAAAACACAGATGATGGCCTTTTATAATGCCTGTGAAGGAAACAATAAAAACCATAACTGAATAAAAATCTGAGAAATATACACTACCAGTAAAAAGTTTGGACACACCTTCTCATTTAATGGTTTTTCTTTATTTTCATGACTGTTTACATTGTAGATTCTCACTGAAGGTAGAGCTGTGCGATATTCCGATATATATCGTAGTGTGATATAAAAATATCTACCGTAGGATATAACCCTCTGTTGTTTATATCGTAATTTTAATGTGTAGGTTACTTGTTTAGCACTGTTGCTACACTAACATTAACATACACTACGGTTGTGATTTTAATACGCTGTGTAAAGCACAACTCAATGTCGGAATGACTGTTGGATATCCAAATTTTGAGTTCAAAACAAGTTCATTGTATAAAGGCGAATGTAACTGCAGCAACGTTACTGCTTTGTGGTAGCATTTTTACGTCACCCGCAAGGACTGGTTTGCGGCACTGGTCGCTCGGGAGTAAACAGAGGCAAAGCAGCATGCCGGAGACGGAGGAGAGCGCAATGGAAGCGAAAATAACGTTACTAGTAACGTTACATCAGACGCGGATACAGAAGCAGAACCCCAAGGGATATATATCGTTATCGGGATATAAGATTAGCTATATCAAGATATAACATTTTGTCCATATCGCACAGCACTAAATGCCACCACATAGAAGCTTCAGTTTTCCCATCTAAAGCCAATGAATGTGAAAAACTGTGATATATTTTGTTGTTTTGTAGAAGAAGGATGAGAAGATGGAGACAAAGTATCTCAACTTTAGCGACACAGTGTACGGCAGCTGCACTGAGCGACAGCACCACTACTTCCTCAGCCATGTAGAGGACTGGTAAGAATGATCACAGTTTACAGGCATCGGGTGATGTACTAGGCACCCAAAAGCATGTTTACTGTTGAGAATAAATGCATTATTTATCTCTTCAGATTCTTCTGTTGAATTTGAATGTCATGTTAAATCCACATTACACATTTGTGTAATGTGTTGCTTTGCCTCACTGCTTATTTCCTTCAGGGACCTTGTGTTTGCAGCATCAGCAGCTTCAATTGAAGTCAGCGTTATAGCCAGACAAGAGGACAAGGTACCTAATGATGATAAAAGAAAAGCAGAATGTTTCATAGAAATCTTATTTCGTAAAACACATACTGTTTTAAATATAGACAGAAATGAAAATGTTCTCTTGTTAAGAAAGATTTTAAATTCCAGTTTTGAAAGAAAAACATGACATGAGTGTTTGAGATCACATTAAATCTGATTTTATCAGCTCCCTTTATCGGGTGAGGTAAACGCATCAGAAGCGTGTAGACTGTCGTGACCATGACAGATTGTTGTCCTTTCTTTTTAGATATGGGAGCTTTGGATCCTGGAGGATGCGAGCAGGGCTGAGCTTCCAGTGACCGAGACGAATGAAGACACGCTTCCCCTTGGTTTAGCAATAGACTACACCAGCCAGCAGGAGATCCACATAAGTAAGTGAATTTGTCTTTTTGATTCACTTTCTTTCTTCACCTGTCTGACCTGATTTGCACACCGACACAATGTAAATACGCCTACCATAATGTTTATCGTTTAATGTTAAAGTTAAAGGCAGAAAATGGAAAATTTTTCTCCAAGCGTTTCCTTGTTGTATTTCTGTTGGAACCAATGTTGCAAAGACGGTGCTAGCAACAGTTAAACAGCCGGTGTATTAAAAAGAAGGCCAGTTTTGTACCTGGGGAGAGCGACCTGTGAAAACTGTCTCTTCTTGTTTTGTTTGCACAATTGAAGACTCACTTCCTTTGTGCTGTAAGGCAGCCGTCATTTTTTTTGTGGGAAAAATCCATCCGGATGGCCAAATAATAAAGTGAAAATGAGGTATATAGGGCACCAATCTGTACGAGGACGGTGTCATGGTTTTCTACAGCCATGGAATCAGTATTTACTCCAGAATCATGAATAGCAGATAAAAAGTTGTCTGTTGCCAGTTTAATTTCACTTTATAAAAGCCGTCACTCAAAGATTGTCATTATTTTGTCAAATTAAAACCAATTTTGAAGCAAGGAAAAGTGAGCCTCTGCTTTTCTATTAGAGACTGGGGGGGTGTTTTTAATGGGATTTTAACAGCTTTTTTCAGCATTTGAGCAAAGGTCAAATGGCTTTTATCACAATTATGTTGTTAATGATCTTGTGTGGTTGGAGAATTCTTATGAGTTCTACCAGCACACTCGGAAAGAGAATTCGGCTAAATGCTAACCCCAATCTGCGGTCACTTTGGTGCAGCTGAGGTAGATTTTTCTTGCATGCCATTTTTAATCACGCAAGACAGTATTTCAGTATTTTCATGGTAACAGGGATGGGATTTACAGGATTTATGCATCAGTGAATTTGGCATTTTGTCCTTGATGCTATCAGCTTAAACAGCCTTTTTCTGAATTTAGAAAATGTACTATATATTTATATCACTGCTAACAGGGGATAATGATGTCGTCCCTATTTGCAACAATGTTCTCTGCCATAATCAAGCTGAGATCATAGCAGCTCCGCTAAGTTATTGAATTCGATCTCTCCCACTTGCAATTGTTATGGCTTTGTTTTTGCATATCACTTTTTTTAATTACAGTTTTATTAAATACAAGGAGTGCTGCATATATGCGGTGAAGCTCGCTGAATGCACTGTGTTTTTACAGACATTTTTTAAATGATTGTATGGACAGTGAGGAGAAAATTAAACCAGTTTAGGCAGGTTTGTACACCACCATCTGCCACCAGCGATACTGCCCACCCTGATAAGCCTGTTTGAATGAACATGCATGCTCAGAGTATTTCTTACTGCATTGGATAAGATGTACCTGTATGTTTTACTTTTAAAAACTCTGTCTTTTCAGACTCCTACAAACTATAAATTAGCTTTTAATTCCCTGGTAGTTGGTGTTATCTCTTGTACTGCATGCCATTGTCTTTGTATAAGCTCCACAACATTTTATTGTTCAGCGGCCCCGTCATGATGAGATGAAGCTGAACTCTGTTAGGTTTCTTTGTGCATACAGCATCCACTGCAGTGCTCCATTGCAGCATGTGTAAAGAATAGTGATAAGCTACCGTCTCAGTACACTGTTTTATCTTAAATGGCCAAGTCTGCCAGACATTCACGTAGAGCTGCTGTTGCTGTCTAGTCACATCTCTCCCCGCTCACTCTAAGAACTCCCTCCCCAGCAAGAGAGAAAAAGAGCCTGCAATTTGAGCAACATTTTGACATGATTGTAGTCTGATCAAAACCTTTATCCAAAGTGAGACATTAGATAGGCAAAGCGCAGGGAGAGTAACGAGAGAGAGAGTTATCTGTGGAGAGAAAACGCACTCATTAAAATGGCTCAGACAAGCGAGTGGACCACAACAAACAACAAAGCCCAGACAATCCTGTTGCAGAATGCTGATGAGCTTTACCGTGTGCCGCTCCCTTCTGTTGGCTCCCTCTTTCACCTTCTACCTCTTTGCTTCCCTTTATCTCCCAAACTATAGTTTCTTAACTGAGATTAAACTGAACGTTAGGTGGTGCAGCGTTGTGTTTTGCGTGGCGCATTTGCCATCACATTATTTCTTGAAATAATACTAATCTGTGTTTGCTCGAAAATGGGTTTTTGTGTGTGGGTGTGTGGTAGATAAAAGTTTGAATTTATGCAGACAATAAAATGGTAATGTACTGACATAATGTCAAATGCAGTGCATGGGCTGAATATACAGTAGATGCAAAATGTAAGTTTGACTTCAAAGAGGTGAGTCAGTGGTAATAATAATGATAATAATAAGTTATACTTGAGGAGCAGTTTTAGATGTGAGACGCAAGCTGTAGGGAGAACAAACGGTACAAAGTGTTCGGTTTGCTTTTGTGACGCGTTAGATATGACTAGGTTAACTCTGACTAATCTTTAATAAGGGGTGTGAATGCGCAGTTTCTTCATTTTAAATGTTGGTTTAGACTGGATTTGCCATTTTTGTCCCCAGCCCACAGCACACCGCGTGATTTTGGAAAGTGCAGGAAAGTGGGTGTGAAGAGCAGGAAATAGTTAAGGGTTCTGGCAAGAAGTGTGCGTGTGAGGACTATTTTTTAATTTTTTTCTTTTACCAAGTGAGGCATCTTAGGACAGCCGTATCTGTTTACGACTACAGTGCCACTGAACACAGAGTACGTGTTGTGACCACTGGAGGGCGAAGTGAGCCAAGGTCAATGAGATAACTACAGCGGTAGCACACATGCAGTCTTTGTGCTCCGATGCTGTCAACACTCTAATGATCAAAGTGACAAACGGCATTTATAGCAGGCAGAGTCGAGCAGACGACACTTGCTGTTAATTGTCTCCCTTGTGCAGTGGTGTGACTTGCAAGCACAAAGCTGCGCGGAAGGCTAAATAATTTCTCACAAAAGTCTGGTACTGTGTAGTGTGGATTGCCTATGCATGTGGCTCTTAATTAATAGACTTAAGACAAAATTTCTTACCAGTGAGCTTTAGAGATTCTTCTTGGCTCACTGATCTGTCGAGGGTTGAGCAATGAGTCAGTGGGGGGAGGAAATGACGCCGATGCACTCGGTATGTTTGTGGGAGGGTGAGTAAGTTTGACTGGAGTGTTAGTGGTTGCTGTGTTTTGTGAAATTATAGTAAACATATTTATCTTTAACAGTGTTTCTCAGTCTAAATGTCTTTTAAAATTTCCTTCTCTTTGTGTCCTGTCTTTCCACCCATATAAAGCTGATGAAAAGACCTTGCCCCCGGCGCCCATAATGCTAATGCTATCAACGGAGGGATTACTCTGCCCGTTCGCTCTGCTCAACCTCAATCCCGGGGTTAAGCAACTGGTCTCAGCCCCTACTGCCCTCGCCTTGGAGGGGGAGAGACTGCCCAAGCCAGGTAAGCGAGCCAGTCAACTCGACAGATGTTTTGCACTAAAATGTGGTTGAGACGGCTGCATTAATTAATCATAATCGCACATTGTGATGATATGTTTTCTCAAGTGATAGTCATCTGAGACAGTGAGACTGAAGTGTTTGCAGGAACTTCCAGTCCGCGTGTGTGCCCATTGGACATATTTCAGCTGACAAGTCACGCGTTGCTTTCTAAAAGAACATTTTTAAGTGTGGAGTTTGGTATAAGCCTATTATTAGCTGTACTGTGGACTTGAGTTGGACCTCACAAGTTCCACAGCTCAGCTTAAGAGCCTGAGAGATCTGTCAGTCAAGCAAACGCAGATACAGCTACATCCCCCATTAAGCTTATCTTAATGTCTTACAGGAACAATCATTCTGCATAAAATTATAGCTCTTAACTCCATTGCAAATCCACCATTGAACTTTGGACGTCTTGCCACACTTTAACATAATCAAATAAGGCATGCAAAGCTTTGAGTTATGGTGAGTGTAGTCGTGATGAGGGCAGAAAGGAAGTATAAAACCATTTTTGTTGGTATTATTAAGCAAAATGTCTTATGAATGCTACTTTTTTCTGTTCCTGCTGCTGAAATAATGTTTTTTTTAATCTTTTTATTTCCAATATTTTGAATTGTTTTTCACTTTATATGTATTGATTGAGACATTTTGTTGAGACCATGCAGGGAGCTTTGATTGGACTGATGAGAAAATAAAAAAAAAAATTGAAAGCTAAAAGAAACAGTGTTTTTACTCAACACATTAATAAAGAGGCTCCACAGCTTTTGTGCAAATTCCTTTGAAGTCTGACAGACTGTTGCGGCAGTGAGCATTTTACCATGAAAGCTGTGGTCTTCTCACCAACACTAATCCCGTAGCTAATTCCAGAATTAGTAATCTTGTTTTGGAGACAAAGCAAGACCAACGTGTGGTGGGATGTTATGAAAGAAAATTTCTTTTCTGTTCCCAGGTTCTTTGGCGACCCAACCTCCCAAGATTCCTGCCTCTATCACATCTGCCCCACCAGCATTCCCAAACCTCGGTCTTACTTTAGCCGCTGCTTCCACTCCTGCACCGCCTCCTGCCTATTCGTCCGCTGCCCCATTCAGCATCGCTCCCTCGGCTCCTGTGTCGTCGTCGTCATCATCCTTCACTTTCTCGGTCCCAACCACAAACTCCACCGCTGGCACTTCGGCTTTCTATCTCGGGGGCCCCACACCATTCGGCTCGGGATCATCGAGCTTCTCCTTTGCCTCCAAACCTCCCTCTGATACTCCGTCAGCGCCTTCCGCATTTTCTTTCACTCCCTCCATCAAACCGTCAGCAGTAGTGGCTCCGGCTCCATCTCCAACACCCCAGAGCCTTGCTGCTCCCTCCCCACCAACTGTGAAACTGAATCTAAATGAGAGGTAAATCATTGTTTACCACGCATTTCGAAGAGTATTCCAACTGAGACAGAGATTATTATATATTGAATACATGAAAGATTTCAATCAGCAAAATAAATCCGTCTTCTCTCGCCCAAGGTTTTCAGCATTGGAGACACCAGCGCCACAGTCTTTCTCCTTGAATTCCTCCCTTCTCAAAGCTGTTGTCTCTAATTCCAGTAGTCTGACCGCCCCTCAACCGTCAGTCACTAAGCCACCAGCTGTATTAAGTAAGAATGTTATATTTGCACAAGCGTGTCCTTCTTTATTTATATTTTGTTAAAGGATTCATTAAATCTTGTGTGTGTTCAGGCCTTGGATTGTGATTCTTGTATTGTTGGTTGTGTTGCAGCCCCAGTGCGCCCGGTTCAAACCAGCACACCACCGACAATCGTGCAGAAACCTGCTCCTGCCACCCAAGCCCAAGCCCGTGTCCAAACTCCACAGGTCCTCTCCAGTTTATTTGATATTTTGATCCAAAAAAATGTTAGTAGATGAACATGTATCACAATAGGAACACACAGAAGGCACAGAGCCTCCATATGTACACTCAACTTCCCTGTACCCTACTGTGCACCACAGTAGTAGAAGTAAATAATGCAAAAAAAGTAAAATGGTACAATACACAATATCAAAAGTTACTCCAACGGTTGTTTAAGATGTTATATTCGCAGCATGTGACACAGTTTCTATCATGGCTAGATTTGTAAGTAGTAAACTGATCACAGAAAAGGTAAATTAACTAATCACAACTCAAAAAGTCACGAAACAGCCATGATAACAAAAAGATCTTTATAGCAATTGTGTGTTTTTGTTGGTGTGTGTGTCTTACTTTACTACTTTCCAATGCAGGCAGCTGTTAGTGTGAAGGCCCTGGAGAAGCAGCTACAACAGAAGAAAGACTCTGATCCAATTATGGCCGGTATATTGGAGGAGGTGAGACATTATCCAGTCAACACCTCGACATACAACATATGCACTAGATGCTCATATTTCCTCTTAATGAAAATGTAATGGTAAATCTGGATTTTTTTTAATTTCACACACACAAGAAAAATCAATATATCTGAAACTATTGAGCATAACACCAATTAAATCTGACTAAAGTACCAAACAATTTCAGTTAGCTTAGCTTATTTGACATTTCCCACTCACTTGTTACTAAATAAACTAATAACCACACATAAAGTAAAATCAGGGCCACATTTACACATTATCAGTCAAGTTTAATGTATCATAAACTGATTTACGCACTTAATATAAATACGTAAATACTGTCAATAAATTGTGCATATAATGCATTCATATACATCTTCATTAGCTTCATTAACATATTATTAGCTCCATGGTTCAATCCACTTTCGTAGCTACTCAGTTAGAAGCATCATTGTATTGTAGTGTACTGTAGTGGATGCAAACAGTTTAGGAAGGGCTTAAAATCTGTAACGAAGGATTTACAAATATCTACACTTGTCGTTGACTTGTCGTCAGATTGCACACTTCCAGAAGGAGCTGGACGACCTGAAGGCACGAAGCGCAAGAGCCGACTTCAAGGTTGGCACCAATGAGGAGATGAAGGAGTTGAGGAAGGAGTCCGAGGACCTCCATATTTTCACTCTGGAGATTAAGGAAACAACAGAGGTAAGACCGCGGCTGCCAAAACCAAAACACGATCAGATTTTGCTTCGGCTGACTCAAATCCCTGTCAACAAATTCACACCCAGCAGCAAAATCCTAATCCCAACAGCTGCCTCCTGCTCAGAATGCAATGGTCTTAGAATAACGAAGTCACGGCTGCAAGTTGATGGTGTTATGATAAATTAAAACAAAGCATGTGCACCATCTTCTTCTCTTACAGCAGGGGTAGCTAGCTAAAATGTTTAAAAGTATGTAGCTTAGGTTCTCCCTGAAAAGTGTACAAAAAGTAGTATTTTGACTTGTCTATTGTATGTTCATATGCACAGAAGCCTTTTCTAGTCTTATCTATATTTCCCTCAAACAGCAAAAGATTAACTTTCTATGTTGGTCTTTTTGATACATTTATTTGCAACCAATAGGCTGACAAATCCTTTAAGCCTCTATTGTTGTTTGTATTGGCAGAATTATAGCGTGTGTTTACATTGTCATACATTTCTAACTGATTTGTTGATGTAGTTTAATAGTTCTGATCCCCTTGTTGAATTAAGCCTATTTTTTTTTTTTTTTTTTTTTTTTTATTTCTTCCCGTTTCTGGTTTGCAGTCTCTCCACGGGGACATTGGTACACTGAAGACCACCTTACTGGAGGGTTTTGCTGGGGCAGAAGAAGCCAAAGCCCAGAGTGAGCTGAGCAAGGACAGAAGTTACAGACAGCTGTTGTATAAAAAACCTCTGGACCCACGCAGTGAGGAACAGCTCAAGGTAAAAAAAGCAGAAGTTTGCATGAGCTGATACTTTTCCTGAAGGGTTTACATGAATCACCTAATTACTCAAAGCCTTCTGTCTAATCTATGCTGTGTTTTTCTTCATTCAGGAGATTCGCAGGCTGTACCAGTATGTTATGTTTGCTGTGGAAGATGTGAATGACGTTCTTGATGTGGAATGGGAGAAACACCTGGAAAAGAGGAAAAAGCAGAAGTAAGCACAGCTATTGGAGTATTTGGCGTTGAAAACATTTTGGGTCACGAATCGTTTTCTAATGAAATACTTCTCTTCTTCACAGGCACATGGTCGTCCCAGGGCGCGAAGGTCTGTTCACAACACTGGCCAACAACCTGTACATAATCAACCAGCAGAAAAACCGACTGGACCAGTTGATTAAGGAACTCACCTCCCTGCGCCTCTACAACAAGACCACTACTCCAACTATCAACCGCAATACTGCTGCGGCAACAACCGCTGGGTAAGAGCTCGAAGTAGGAATGGAGGAATGAGAAAACCTTGAGCGAGATAAATGAGTTTTGCATGTTGTAGATTTTTAATTTGTTATGAGAAGAGAGACTCTGCAGTGTAGGTTTGGGAATCATAGACTTCATATGTCAAGTTAACCTTGACTTAATGGGCTGCAGTTTAAATCTAGAACAGTTTTTGAATAATTAAAACTGAATAAAATTAACTTGTTTTTATAACTGGATGCAACAATAGCTAAAAATAAAAATATATTCACCGTAGTCCATGAATAACATTAAAATTGCACTGTATTTTTCAGTGTTGCAGCCTTTATATGATATTCTAATTGTATGCATCAGTACGCTTCAAATTATTATTTAAAAAGTGTCATATGTTGATATTTAAATAATTTCTTTCTGTGTTTCATGGCAGTTTGGAAAGCGAGCTTGAGAGTTTAAGGGAATCACTCCTGAAAGCCAGGCTGGACACCAGCCCTCCTAAAGCCAAATCCAAATCTCCAGGTATCAATCTTTGTAAAAATGTTTAAGATAAACATGATAAAGGATATTCAATTTCTTTATTTCAACATACTAACTTTATACTGTATGTTTCTCCAGCAGTCAAGATATCACCGGTTAAACAGTCCCAGCTGCGTAACTTTCTCTCAAAGGGACAGATGCCTCCTGTCCGCTCGACTGCACCAGGTACACATATCCTGCTCAGGCTAATTTAACAAGTGTTGGAGGCTATTTTTCCAGTCACTAAATTTGATCTGCTGACTAGAAATTTGTGGCTGCATGAAAGTTTAGGAATCTAGTTAGTGTTTACCACAAACTCTGAAATGTACTTCAGTGATATTCGCAAAGAAAACGTCATCTTTGGAAGAATATCCACTTGAAGAGGGTTGTTGCACTATTGTGTTATGTTGTGTTTATGTTGTGTGTTAAAATATTACTTGCACATTTGGAGCATGGGGAAACACAATTTCGATCATCTGTCTAATTACTTGCACTAATTGCATGGTCTGATTGACAATAAAGTTCACTTTGACTTTGACTTTGACTTGAAAAAGAGTAGACTATCTTTTAATATAGAAATATCACCTTGAAAAAAGCTATACTACATTTATTGTTAATCTAGATGTTCTTTATCCCTTCCCTTCCAGCCAACCTGTCTCGGTCAGCCTTCCTTTCACCTAAATACTATGAGGACTTGGATGATGTGAGTTCTACATCCTCCCTGTCCCAGTCCCTGGACCCTCACCCAGCTCATTTGGAGCTGGAAGAGGAGGAACTACAACCAGAGCCTCTTCCCCTGACGGTCATTCCTACAGCATTGTCCACCCCCCGCCACCCCACAGTCGTGAGGACCCCCTCTATCCAGCCAGGCTTCGGGGCCATCCAGTCCACGCCTTTAACCAAAATTCACTCAGTCCCTGGTGTGGGTTTTGGACTCAGCCCTATTGCCAGCCCTGGTGAGTAAATCATTCCAACTGTTGATATTCAACAAAGATTTGAAGCAGCATTACAGCTACAAGATGACTGCTTTTAAATATCAGACTTAAAGGGATATTCCGGTGTAAGTTTAATCCATGTTCTAACACACCGTGACACTGAGTAAGACCCCCCCTCGAGAGATAAAGTTTGCAGATCGCTTGCTTACGTAGTTTTAGCAACCTCAGAAACCACCACACGACAATAATGCATTGCAGTAAATGGATCCAAGTTTAAACCACCATCAAAAAGCCACAAATAATGCTCAGAACAGCGCCAAACTTCAGCAACATTACAAATAGGGTCCCAGCAGATATTTCGAGGCATCAAACATTTGCTATCGTCGCCGGATTTGTCGGAAAAGATAAACAAAACTCACCCGAGAAGCCTCCTTGTTGTGGGGAAGCCCTGTGAGTCGATTACCGAGTGCAGTAGAGTTCCGCAGTAATGATCATCCTTGAGCTGCGGAACTCTGCTGCACTCGGTAATCGACTCACAGGGCTTCCCCACAACGAGCCTGCAGCTGGAGAGATGAGTTTTGTTTATCTTTTCCGACAAATCCGGCAATGCTAGCAAATGTTTGATGCCTCGAACTATGTGCTGGGACCCTATTTGTACTGTTGCTGAAGTTTGGTGCAGTTCTGAGCATTATTTGTGGCTGTTTGATGGCGGTTTAAACTTGGATCCATTTACTGCAATGTATTGTTGCCGTGCGGTCATTTCTGATGATGCTAAAACTACGTAAGCTAGTGGTCTGCAAACTTTATCTCTCGGGGGGGTCCTACTCGGTGACACGGTGTGTTAGAACATGGATTAAATTTACACCGGAATATCCCTTTAAGACACTGCTGAACATGTTGCTCACTGTGTTTTTAATTTCAGTTCCAAGCAACAAGATCAACCTCAGCGGGGCTGATAGCACTGCTCTCGCCACAAAGACGGTCAAACATGGAGCCCCACCAGCTGAGAGGACCATCCCTGTCACCATGCCTGCCCAGCAGGCCGCAGCCACCGCTGCTCTACGCAGGCAGATGGCCAATCAGAAGCCAGGTGGGAAGAACATGCACTTGTCGCCCTACAATTGAAAATAATTATTTATCTGTTTATTTTTAAATGGTGATTAACATTAATTAAGTCATTATGGACAACTGTGTGTTTAGGAAGCTGTTTTTATAATATTACATTGCTATGATTGCTATAATACACCAGGGGGAGACACAGACCTCCAAATCAAATAATGTGAAACTGGTAGCTTGAAGTCCCAACATAACTCAGACTCACTTACTTAACTGTTAGTATCAATATAATTCAAACCAGGTTTAAATATCCTGGAAAACATTAAATTCATTGAGTTACACTTGTCTGGCATGTTCTGTTTTTAATATAAACACTGGTTTACGGGGAAGTAGGCTCACATATGTGTTTGTGTGTGTTCCAGCTGTCATCGGTGCTTCCCTGACAGAGTCCACTTTGAAGACGGTTCCTCAGGTGGTCAATGTCCAGGAGCTCAAGGACAAAGGGCCTCCTGTGCCTGTTGCCAATATCATGAGGTAAAGACCAAATTCTATGTAGATATCCTTTTTGAAGTTTTTTTTAAATTAACTTCAGTAGGTAATGGTTTCTGGAGTAAACTGAGGGAAGTAAATACAAAGCATTGAGTATGGAAACAGTTAGTTTTTCCACAAAAGTAGCATGTAGGATACGGAGCTTAATCTGTTTATACATACATGTGTCTAAATATGTGTTTGTATTTTTGTTTACGGTTGACGTATCAACCAATAAATGTTTTTTGCGGTGATATATGGTGGAGGCAGGATCTTTTACAGATTTACGCTAAACTTTTATTGTCTCAAATGACACGAGTGCACTGACGCAGTTCATTTCACTTGAAATTGAATGATTTTACCGTCCTCAAACATGTTTTTCTGCCTTATGTTCAGTAAAACAAAAGATTTTTATGCTGGCCAATATCTGTCAACATATAAGCCGTTACCAATATGTCTGTGCGAGGCCAATATCAGCTAATCAACCAATCCATATATCGGTCAGGCTCTAGCTTCAGTGATATCCAGCTATATAGCAGGATGTGTTTAAATCAGTTTCCGGTGACAGAAGTTGGTTTACAGTACGACATCTGGCTCAGTAAACGTGAAATGAGGCAGACACAGCATGCATCCAGCTCAACGTCATTCCTTTTTTTTTTTTCTTTAATGAATCAGTGTATTTGTTAGCTTTGACTGCTTTCAGATTAAATCCAGTATCACATTCCATAGTGCAAAAGTGTGGTTAAAAAAAAACAATACAACAATCACTTTGTTAACCTTTTAAGTTGCAGACGGTTCGACTCAGGAATGTGTTCAGGTTTCGTGATGTATTTTTGGTCATGATACCAGCTCATATCATACTGTGACAAAAACACAGTAACAAATCAAATGTTTGTAGTTTGTAGGCACGGATGACACATTTAAGATGTTCACTCCCGAGTCATCGTTCACAGATTTGCTGTTTGGTACTTCAAAGCTTCAAAGTCGAGTTACGTTTTAACTGGTTTTCATGGATTTCACTTTGAATTGGCTTGCAGTCTTTTTGGGTACGGGTCACATTGTAATTGACATGGCAGATAAAGCACTTTTTATCTGTTTTATTAATCTAATCTGTCTGTCTGTTTAAAATTAGGCATGTTGTATAATATTCCTCTCGTTTAATCGTGCTTGTATCCACTTGGATCTATTTGTGATACAGTGAGTAGACAGTCTGTCACTATGAGTCCTCGAGGGGTCCAGTGTTTGTTTTCGCCTCGGTATAGATTTATCAGGTCACTGACTCCACCCAATCTAAGCCAATGCACACGACTGTTAGAGGCCAGCAGCCTTTGAGGAAATCTCACATTTGCATCACAGCTTCTTTCCTGAAGCATGACACATATTCCCTTTTATGCTCATCATTTTTAAAATATAGTCTTTCCTGTTCAAAGACGCCGTTTTAATTTTGTTTTACCTTATTGACCTCCCTTTTGTGAATACAATGTGTATGATCCTGTCTTTGCCACATACAGGACAGTCTGTTACACTCTACAGCTGTGGTCTGTATTGTATTATTGGTTCTACTCTAGCACACTGCATTTTAAATGAAACAGTGACTGCGATGTGCTGTTTCTTGGATGTCTTGGATATGTCCATATGCCCATTGTGTGAATATTGTAAAAAGGCCTATTTACCATTGGCGGGGGGGCTATACAAATAGAGGTACAACTGAAAGTCAGCACTATAATCTCATATTTTACGGTTTAATTTAGAAACCAATATGCTGGATAATTCATCCAAAACAAAACAAATATGAATGAATTTGTGTGTCTAATGTTCTGTTTTTATACCATTATCCTCTTCACTCCCCTTTTGTCATGTCTTTCATTTGGCTCTTTTATTCACTCCATGATTCACAGTAGCTTGTTTGCCCGTTCCTGCCTCCTGCACCTGACTGTTTCTGCCTCACTGGGCTGTGCTCCATTTTTGTGTGTGATATTTGGGCAGGCCATCCCTCCTCAGGGCTTTTCCCAAATAAAGCCTGCTCACAATAACAAACTTGCAAAGCAAGGCATTGTGAGAGTAAGACGATTATAAAAGTAGGCTTTTCCCCGAATCCACACTAATGTTCTCCTTATCTCTGTCGAACAGTAACTGTTCTTCAAATGGTTCCCAGCTCGATAAAGAAAACCAATTTGTTTCTGTTATTTAATTATAACCAGAACAATCTGAAGATTTTCAAAAGTTATATGCTCCCAAGAATGTTAAATTCCATGCAACTGACAGATGTTTGAACGATTAAATATCTTTAATTTTTAGACATAAAGTGTGAAAATGTGTGAAAATTGTGCCGTAATATGATTATACGAGATGGAGAGATGATGTTTTGCAGTTTTTAGTCCAGCCCTACACCAAAAAGTATGTGGTAACCAGTCTTTGTTTGCTGAAACTCCATTTTAATACACATCAACATCTCAAGTCACTAAATAGTAAGATGGCTGTTATATTTGTTCGTGTGTGAAGAATGAAAATATCACCTGAACGTTCTCTTCCTCTTGCTCTCCTTCCCAGCTCATCAGTAGCAGATCCAGCTCAGGTCTTTGCAACAGTTGCTTCCAACCAGGCCAAACGAGTGAGTACTGTATCTGTCACTGCCAAGCTGTCATTCGACTTTTCATATATTATTTTTTTCCCCATTTCATCCACTTCATCCAGCACATATACTTAAAGAAACACCGGCTATGCTTTCTGATACACAGATAAAATAGTTAAAAGAAGTACGAAAGCGCTGACTTTCTGCAGTGGTGGAGATTTTTCCAAGTAGAGCTGTTTTTGTTATTATTTAATCAATCACTGAAAACTAAGAAAATTCGGTGTCAGTGTCCCTCTCCTCGCAACTTTAAAGAACATTCAACTTGCCAAAATTCGCAGACTGTTGATGGCTTTGCATGAGAGGCGACACCATTAACTGCATGGGTGAGAAATGTCCCGGCTCCCTCCTATGTTGATGTTATAAATTGCAGTTGGGTGACAGGGGAACTCCACGAACAAACGTTTAGCACTGTTCCAGCCCAAGTTCACCTTAATGGGAATGACCTGGACATACTGATCTCGACCCACATGTGCACAAACACACATGCCCTGAAGATCCCTCCGCACATGTGTTAAGGCACACAAAGAAATCTCTATCCTGTGGCTGACATGGTTTTCGCAGAAAAGAAAAGAATAATTACCATATTAAGATCCTTAAAATGGCACCTATACATTTTCCCTCATTAATGATTCCAGATTTTACAAATATGCAGATATTTATATATATGTATATTATAAATATAAGTTGAACTGTTGAACACAAAGTGTCTCCTACTTTACTACTACTTCTACTTTTTTTTATTGACTACAGAGAAAATGTGAAAACAGCCTAAAGGTGTCACACTCTGCACATTTATCATCCTGCACAGTGAAGCTCAAGCATTAAACTGTAGGAACAAGAAGAATAAATATTTTTTACAGGAGCAGCATGCAAGGATTGCAGTTTATTGCACCTGCACTGTAACTTGCGTAATGTTT
>OMLP01044082.1:1088-16292 GCA_900302685.1 Spondyliosoma cantharus
ATAAATGAATTAATAAGGTTTGATATAAAGTAGGTACTGTACAAATAAACTTTATTTTATTTGCCTAAAACCTAAATTTACTGTAATTGCTAACAAGCTTGTACCATTCAGTCACAACAACAACAACAACAATGATAATAATAATCATAACAACAACAACAACATAGCAGTGCATAAGAGACCACAAACAATTGGCTAAACCTCTGAGAGTGGTGTGGATGTTGCATCAGAAGGCTCCTCTCCAGCAGCTGTTAGGGGCGTCTGGAAATATTTTTTGAGCGCATCTAGACAGATATAGAGTAGATTCACTTATTATTGTAGAAGCAAAAATAAAAATAAAAAACTACAGCAGACAGAATAGGACAAACAACTGTTGCAGCTTGCAGCAGTTATTTGTATATGTGGTGTGTTCAACATAAGATTTATAATTAACTTTTAATAAAAGATTCACTACCATTTCACAATAAAGAACACAGAGTACAACCTGCACCGGTGGCGCATCCGGACGGGTTGGCCTCTACTTTGATTCATGAGTCATTTATCCTTCTGTTGGGACTTCTTCTCCTGTTTTCTTCTCTCTCGGTACTGCGCACCCAACGGTTTTGACGGCCGTTTCATCTCGCAAAATATCAAAACACAACCTGTCTGTCACCTGACGTGACCTGACTTCTGTGACACCTATCTGACCCTCTGAGGTGTGCAGCCCATGACCACACGTCACGTGACTCAGCACCAGAAGGTGGAAACATGTCACTGTTAATCTGTTTCTTTATTTGGTTAATACTTATTATTTTCAAGACAGAACACGAAGGGAGGGCGCCAATGGGCATCGAAAATTATTATTGTTTTTTTTTTTCTCCCTCGAGGGTGACTGACAGCGCCCCTCCAGCAGATGGCACTCTAAGCGACCGCCTATATCGCCTACGCCTAGAGCCAGCCTTGGATGACATGGTTGATAACAACCCCTGCTGAATATCTAACACCCCTTTTTAATCATAGTAGCATATTTAAGCAGTCAGTGCTTGGTTTTCTTCTAGTTTATGTAAGCTGCCACATCGCTCTATACAGCTGCTTGCTGCCATTGCTCCATTTCAAAATGGCCTCCACCCCAGCGTCTACCTGTATTAAAGTTTTGAATATGTTACATATATAAAATAATCTCTTCAATATGAGCGTACTGACTGGATAGCAGCTATGGTACAGTGTTTTATAGACTAACATTTGTGGTAAAAAAAAAATGTGTAAAAGAGTGCAGGAAAAAAACTACACAATGGTCTTCAAAAGATTTTTCTTTCTCTCTACTGGAAACATGACTTACACTTCCTCTCTGGTTTACCTCTCACTTGTTAGCCTGCACTTGAGTTCGAGGGCAGCTGGAGAGCCACTTGCACTCTCTCGGACTGGCTCACTTGGAAGTTGGCCAGCCCTTGTTATGGTGGCACTCGCAAACACGCAAAACTGAGGGTCAGTGTGAAGGTCGGTGGCTCAGGGAAAAGTGTGGGGAGCAGGGGCACATAACCACATACACAAGGAGGAAACGGGAAATGGGAAGTGTTTCATTCTATAACTTGTCTGTTTGGCAGGAAAGATTCTTTTATTTCTGTGTGCTGACGAGAGGAATGTGGGACAATGTCAGTGAGACAATAATCAGGAATCTAACCTTTCTACGAAGCATTTTTGAATGACTGTATTTAATTCGACTTTATAAAACATGCATGTGACTGGTGAATGTGTATGCTACATACCCTGAATGTTAATATTGTAGTTCTCAAAAGTGCATTTATTTCTTCTGATGTTAGTGGAGGTGATTCATTAAAAGGGGGCTGAGGCAAATGAAATGAAGCCCCTGCTTTCATAAGGCAAAACCTGTCAGAACCATGATGCTTTTAATGATTTTAATCATCTGTATGTTTGTGTGTTTCTACAGTATTCCTGACCTGGGTGAACTGCTCCAGTGTGCGCTGGGCGACCAGGATCCAGGATGTTTTCACTGTAGGAAAACTCCTTGCTCTGGTACTCATCATAGTGGTCGGACTTGTCCAAATCTTTCGAGGTGAACGTGCACACGGACACACGCACACACATGGCTTTGGAATTGCCTATGCATATCTAGTGCTTGATCACTGATTTTATTTTCATGAGGAAACTTAATATTTGAATAGCTGAAAAAGTGTATAAGGAACAAATTCGGATAATGACAAGGATGAGTATTGCAGTTGTGCAAAAATGACAATAGTAAAGCTCAATGAGACAGAAAAGGAATACATTCATTCAAATAAAACATCTTTAAAAAATTTTAAAAAATATATCCTCAGAATTTTTGCAGGATAAAACATTTAGATTAAAAATATCCCAAAACAAGTCAAAGATGAAGGAATCATCTTTAAAAACTGTATTCAAGGGGTAGATTTAATGTATTATGGTGTTTATATACCTTTTTGGTTTCTGTTTGTTCCCCATGAGGTCATTTGGGGTGAAAGTTGCTGCCAGTCGGTGCTTTCTGTCACAGCAGATTATAATGGATTCACAATGCTGACCCTCTGTGCTCATAACTAGACATAACATTGAAAGTTCTTTTAGATGGAAACAATTCCAATTTTAAAAAATGTGTTTAAAAAAAATGAAATGAGCATTTTATAATTGACTTTAAAACACTGACCAGCCAGTGAAAAAACATTGACATATAATATTTTGCATTTCTTCAAAATGTAATAATGTGTGATGTACTTTTCACTGTTGTTCACACATCCCTTCCTCTCACCCTCTCCAGGACACTATGACGCCCTGCGGCCCAGTACGGCCTTTGAATTCAGCGAGGACCCATCAGTGGGACAGATAGCGCTGGCCTTCCTTCAAGCCTCCTTCGCCTACAGCGGCTGGAATTTCCTCAATTATGTCACAGAGGAAGTCGTGGAGCCACGCAAGTATGGCGCACACATGCACAGACAGTGTTTCAATTCTCTACAGGTTTGCACTTATATATTGTAGAACATAATGTGCAACTCAGTCTCTTAGTTCAGAGCTATATTATTGGTTTGAATTCATAGATGGAAGTTTTGCATCATGACTTGTAAACATTCTGTAAAACCTGCAGAAACTCAAGTTTTGTGATGCAGGAACATCAACATTTAACTGTTACTTTATATAATTTATTTTACTAGGAACCTGCCCCGTGCTATCTACGTGTCCATCCCACTGGTGACACTAGTCTACACTATGACCAACATTGCCTACTTCTCCTCCATGACCCCTGAGGAGCTGCTGGCCTCCAACGCCGTGGCAGTGGTGAGCAGCTCTCCAGCTCCATGAAAGGATGTTTGATACTTATAACAAGACTTTCAGTTGTCTGGAAACATCTGAGACTGTAAGCCTGCTGAAGCTGAGAATCCTAGCATGGGACAGACCTAAACCAGTTACTCGGTCAATAAGATTAAAGTTTCTTTCATTTTTTTCATCATCCCAGAGGAGATAACTGGAAAACAGTCATGAGTTCAGTTTGTAAATCCCCTTCTGAAGGACTTGAAATACAAGCAGTATCCTGGGATATTAAAGGACACCAACCAGTCTACAGTCTGATATATGCATGTTCAAAATTTACATTGCATCTTTCAGTGAAATTAATTTGGTAACGCATTACTGTTGGGGACTGAATGAATGAATCAGTGTATCAATCACACATTGAAAATCAATAATCTAATCCATCAGATGATGTTGTGTTCTAGACATTCGGGGAAAAGCTGCTGGGGATGTTTTCTTGGGTGATGCCGATCTCTGTAGCACTTTCTACCTTTGGAGGGATCAACGGATATTTGTTTACCTCTTCCAGGTAGAACACACACACAGCTTTGCTGCACACCACATGCCAAACAAAGGTGCCATGAGTGTAGTAATCCTGAACATGCACTCTTACAAGAATGTGTCTTCCTGTATGCAGATTGTGTTTCTCTGGAGCCAGAGAGGGTCACCTGCCATATCTCCTGGCTATGATCCACTTAAAAAACTGCACCCCAATCCCAGCCCTGCTGCTCTGCGTGAGTGCGCCACTCAGTTTTGTCTACCATTTTTGAGTATTGATATTGCACTATTTTTGCATTCATTTCAGTTAGTTTAATACACAAGTAACATTTGAACCTACCTTCCTCTACCACAGTGCTTCGCCACCATAGTCATCCTGTGCATTGGGGAGATGCACAACCTGATCAACTATGTGTCCTTCATCAACTATCTGTCCTATGGGGTAACCATTGCTGGCCTCCTCTACCTCCGCAAGCAGAGGCCCAACCTGGCCCGACCCATAAAGGTACAGTGGAGTACCATAAATTCTTTGCAAGGATAAAACTTCACCATCCTTTCCAGTCTTTAAATAAACTAACCCAGTCATCTCTGGGCCAAAACTTCAGATTTTTACTTAATCAACTGTAATAAATCCAAAGAGTATAGAATAATGGCACAACACACTGAGGAGTAGAACTGGAATGTGAAAACTATGTAAGATACAGGGCCATTTACAGAGATACAAAGTGTGCCTAATCTGTATTGTAATAAAAAAAAAAAACAAGTGCCACACACAAACAAAATGTGACATTTTAAGCATTTGTGAAATTTCTTCCAAATGTGCATACAGTTGACACTTCTATTTAGTTATTAATATTTACTGAATTGGCATTTTTAGTTAAAATGACATTTGGGGAGTATGAAGAACCCATCATCTGTAGACTCAGAACAGAAAAGATAAAATGTTAAGCTCATCTTAACATTGATCTCGAAACGAAATTACTTATTGCCTACATTTACTGAGCAAGTCCATCTACGTGGAACCAGCTTGGAGAGGTCACTGGCAGGTGTTGCAGCTGTAGCCAGTCAACATCAATTATGTTTCTTGGCCAAACTTAACAATAGTGAAACTCGCTCTACTAGCTAGAGCTGACTTAGTACTTCTGGAACTCCTACTAGCTGCTGCTTGTAATGTTATGCTCATTCCAAAATGACATTATACTGGAGGAAAGGCCATCTGGTTAAATCTTAAGTGGAACAGGTGCATCAGTCTGTTAAACCAAACATTACACCAGCAGCCAAAGTGTAGAATAAAGCTGTCGACAGGATCATTTATGGGCCTTTAGATATTGTCAGATGTGGTTTACTGGTTTTTACTCGATTTTAGGTTGTTGGTGGTGGATATGGATTATATATTGGCGCCATCTGGTGTCACAAATATCAATTACACAACACTTGGGCTGTTGCCATTTGTCAAAATAATAAACATACACATTTGTTAATAAGTTTATCTGTAAAATGATTTGTGAAATGATTTGGAATTAATAATACAGATTACTTGAATACAGTATAGTGTTTGCACAAACTTTTAGTTAATTCTCAATGAATACAAGGTTGTCATTGTTTTACACTGGCCAAAAAAAGAATTGTGTCTCTGTCCTGTGCAGGTAAACATGTTGGTCCCCATCAGCTACTTGATATTTTGGGTTGTGCTGCTGGGCTTCAGTCTGTACTCTGAACCTGTGGTCTGTGGCCTGGGAATGGTTATCATGCTGACTGGAGTCCCTGTATACTTTCTGGGTGTTCATTGGAAGAACAAACCCAAATGGGTCTACAGGCTAGTAGGTGAGATGACCTGTGCCACTGTACAGAGGATATTCAAAAGAAAAATATTTGGATCATTTTAAGAGTTGATTCTGTTATCAAAACTCTTCTTTTTGTCTTGTGTCTTGCAGAAAGAGTCACGTACAAGGGCCAGAAGTTGTGTTATGTGGTGTTTCCTCAGGAAGACCCTTCAGAGACAGAGCCCCTCACTGCATCCAAAGCCACAGACTGAGCAGTGCAGTCAAGCAGGAATTCCCTCCAATTACACATGTACTTCCATTTTTTACCTTGCGTTGTTTGGTCAGATTGTGGATGATGAAGGAAACGGTTTCATCTTGCACAGGTGCAGCT
This sequence comes from Spondyliosoma cantharus, assembly GCA_900302685.1. Lineage (NCBI taxonomy): Eukaryota > Metazoa > Chordata > Actinopteri > Spariformes > Sparidae > Spondyliosoma > Spondyliosoma cantharus. The sequence continues at coordinate 7,038 of OMLP01044082.1, forward strand.
TGGCGCATTGGTTTGTTCGGGCCTAAAGCTGCCTAATGTTTTTATTTGTTGGTTTGGTAGTACTGTCCCCCGTGCTCCTCATCTGTATGCCAACTTCTCCCGTTCATGCAGATCTCCACCCTTTGACTCACTCAAGGAACTTCCGTCTGTCACTTTCTGCTTCTCTTCCAACATATTCTGCTTTTATGACTTTAACTAAATCCTTGAGCTAATGTGCCTTATGAAATGTGTGTGATGGTTTATATAGTGGATTGGTTTGTGCGGGTATTTTGATTATGTAATAACATTTATGAGGTAAATATGCAAGCAGGTTCTGCACTTAGCAATACTTCTCTATTACTGCTGCTACCTTCAGCTCTGTTTCACTAATTACTCACATGATATTTACTGTTCGTCAACTGTGGATGAGTGTTTTCTGTCTAGATCTCTGCCTGTCTACAGTATCTAGCTGTCCTTTTTACCCCCTGTTCGCTCTCTTCTTTATTCTATAACTACTCTCTCTTGAGAGATACTGCAGGTGCCTTCATACTATAAATATTATTGTTAGAGATTTTCTTCACGACACTCACCTTTCCCTGCATTATTTACAGCACAGGAGAGACACGAGGATGATAGGAAGTGTGTGGCTGTGAACTGGATGAATAGCTAAAATGAATAGGCTTCATCATTACAAGACATGCCGACTAGCTGTTCTTCTGATTTTTATTGTTCACCTATCTCCATCTTTGGTCTCTGAGCACCCCAAGCGTCTGTTCAGCTTGTTGCTTTGCTCTCATCTCTGGGAATGCCACTGTGAACTCTTTCAAGGTGCTTGACCGGCCAAGACAGTTATTGGATTTCAGATTTCTTACCCTGATGTTATGATACAGTACTTACCCTGAATGTGTTGTTCGATAGCAATACCATGGTCCATACTGATAGACAGACAGATTGCTGGCAGTTTACTTGTGCATGGGCCTTCTTCTTCCTCCCCAAAGACATCAACTCTGCAGTTACACCTGGTCCACTGACTTACTATGATACTGTTGAATTGATTATAGTTCCGGAGGTCTTTTTGACTCAAGGTCTTGACTCATTATCATTTGAAATATGAAGTTGTTATTATAAATTATTATGGTAAAATATCCATAATAACTAGGTTTCCTTGCTGAAGCTGTGGTACCACAACCTTAACACAGTATGCTAATTGACTGTGGTCCAGGAGATATTTGTGTTTGGGTAATCTCTTAATGCACTTTTCTGTAATCTGTTTATATTATGTACATATAACGGAACGTAGAAGGTCTAGGCCAGTGGCCTTTTTTAACATGACGATGACGACACCAGCAGGTTGGGACATGGATTGAACATACGTCCTTTTCATGCCAGCAGCTGCTGGGAGTTTCCCCTACATCAGATCCACAAAAAGAGACTCTCACTTAAGACAACGTGTACATCTGTCTGCCATGTCCAGGCGCTGTTAGCTCAGTTGAGATCTGTAAATACTATGTAAAGAAGAAAAAGAACACTGTTACAAATGCGCCAGGGACTCCTACAAAGGCCACATTCCTCAGACATGTTGATACATTTACATACTGTACGATTGATGGGTGTACCTCTTTGTTTTGTAAACGTGTTAAGTTGTACAAGAATAACAATGTAATTGCTTATTAAATATAGCACCTTCTAAAGAGCATTTTTTTTTTTTTTTGTAAGTGGGTTTTGTGTCTTCAATTGCATCTCCTGACTTTCAACCAAGCGCTATCATATAAACCTAAAAAAAAAAAAAAACCTTAGTCAGTCATGGAATGTAACTAACTTCATTTATTCAAGTACTGTACATCAGTGCAACATTGAAGTACTTGTACTATACTGAGTATTTAGATTTTATACTACTATATACTTCTACTCCACTACATTTAGAGGCAAATATTTCACTTTTTACGCCACTACATTTATTTGATAACTTGAGTTCTTAGTTCATTGCAGATTGGATGCCGCAATAGAGCCAATGCAGCGCATTTACTTTTGATACTTTAATTACATTTCAACCAGAAAATTAGTACATCACATATCAGATACGTTTACTAAAGTACTATTTGTATGGTAGATTTTTACTTTGCCAAAGTAATATTTTAATATGATTTCTTCACTTTTATTCCAATATGACTTTTGAGTATTTTTCACTGCCCTTAGTAAACATGTTGGCATTATCACTGTGAACATGTTAGCCTGTTGTCGTTGGCATTTACCTAAAAAACAATAAGTAAACATTGTCACTACATGATGTGAATAAGCTGCTTGCCATCAGCATTGTAGTAGTACAATACAAAAAGAAAACTTAATACAGCATTCATTTTGTACACAGGGGAAATAAAATCAGTAAATGATAAAGAGCTTTAAGTTTATTAATTGCAGGCACAGGTAAACAATGAATGAAAGGCAGAAGCCTGTACAGAGTTTTGCTCAGCAAACCCCACAATGTAAGGGTGACCTCTTTCAGCTCAAAATATACAAATATATAGTTCTCAAAATGAGAGAAATGCTTTTATACAAATAGTTTATGCTGACTTCAGCCTTTAACGGGGAAGAAGCTTCAAAATCAAACAGCAAGGAGAGGGGATGCCATGTTCAGACAACCTGGTTCAGTAGTATTTTACTTCTCAATCGGCTTAATCCAATGTATTTACCTGTGTGCTATTATTACTCCATGACTATAGCAAATTGCAAAGGGTTTGGCTACATACATCAGAGCACATAAATGCAATGCAAAAACACGGACAAAACAATTTAGAAGATTATGACTTGGCTCTTACCAGTAGTTTATTACAACACCCAGGGTACAGTACAGAAAACCCTGATCCTGGCTAACCGATATTAAACCATCACCATAATCACGTAGCACCCAATGTGACACAACTACGTACTAAGAATGAAAAATGCAATATGTTACCACATAATTTTCATTTGTGGGCTGCACTAAAATGATGAAAGCAATGAATGTCACAAAGACTTCTACAGATTTTCATTCAAACAAACTTAATAAATACACTGCATTAAGGTTGCTGAAAAGCAAATGATCTTCCTCAACTCTCTTGCCATAATAATCCCAGAGATTCCTGACTAAGTAGTGCACTACAGTCAGTTGTACCAATCACATGTCACATCATCCAGACACACAGACAAATCTACATGTAAACCTCAACCCTGATCCATGGCGCCTTCCATGATATTTACAAGAGTGAGCAAAAACCATTAAGGCATTTTTCAACACACACAGTGCACTGTACAAAGCAAGTAAGGACATATATTCTGCAAATGAGGACAACAGGCTTTTAACATGTAGTAGTACGGCAGTCTAAAAAATACACACACACACACACACACACACACACACTACAACACTATAAGAAAAATATTAAGAAAACTGATTTTTTTTTTTTCTTCTCCACGTCTCAAGGAAAGGTGAGGAAATCTGAACAGATCATTAGGGAATTAGTTGTGAGGGGGTATGGAAACATCTCTAATGGCACATAGCATGTAGCAGCCATTCATGACAAAACTTCTATAAGAAGGAAGCACATGAGGGTAGCATGGCACGTTCAGATCACTTAAAAGAACAACGGCAAGAAAAAACAAATGATAAAATCAACCAGCGTTTGGTGTCTGGGCATTTCTCATTAACTCCCTCCCTACATTGGTAACCTGACTCTACTGTTCAGTATCAATATCCTGCAGTAAAAGAGGCAGAAATCCACTGATTTCACAATAACTGAAAGCGATACATTCTTTAGAAGTCCAATAGTGATTAGTAAAGGGTCACCAGTGCTGTATCTTAGAGAGAAAAGCTTTATAAAAACATCAGAGATAGGCAAGCAGGTACAGTCAAAGTCAATGTTCATCAAGGCAGAGAGAGAAATATAAAGTAGTACAGGTCTCCATTGAAGACTGAAAAATAGAGGTCTTTGTTTTAACATCCTGTCGTAGAAAATCCCTCAACATAGATATGAATTTCCAAAGGAATAAACCAGCAGTTCAGACGTCTGCAGGGAGCAGTGTTCAGTCAGCAGTACTGCAGAGGTACTGCCGGGATGAGGAGGACTAAAAAAAAATCATTATTCTGAGGTGAAGACTCTTCCCAACATTTCCTGGACATTCACATACATTCTTCACAGCACTGAATGGAAATCAGACATACTGACATAGAGACAGTCGAGTGCATTCAAGTGAGGAAAGGCTTCCTTGAGAGGACAGTTTGGGTTTGATTGAGGAGGACGAGGGGCTGAGCAGAGTTACAGGCAAAATACCTTCTAAACTCACTACCTCAGTTACCATCCAAGTTTGGCTTTTTAAAACTATTGACATATTATTTAGAAAATGCTGAATTTAAAAATCTATTTGCAACAACTCCCAAAACATAACATCTTCAGGTTTCTCAAAGGGGGGTCACTGAAGAGAAACAGGAACAGCACTGGGAACAAACAGTATAGGTTAAATAAATACTGACAAGGGTTTGGCATGATTGAACCGCTGCATGATAAAGTGTAAAATGAATAATTTGACATTTTTGGGGAACAGACTTAATTGCCCATTGGCTTAGGTCTATTAGCATTGCTTAGCACAAAAACTGAAAACAGGTGGAAACAACTAGCCTTGCTCTGTCTGAAAGTAACATATACATGCAAACCAGCAACTTTGAAGCTCTTAAACTACTCTCAGACAAAGCCAGACGAGCAGTTTCATCCTTTTTCCAGTCATTGTGCAAAGCTAAGCTAAGCTAAACTGATCTTCAATCTTCTCACCGCTCCACCAGAAAGCAAATGAGATGTTTGACACAATAACACGTTTTATTTATAAAGGTAAGTCTGGTCATATTTTATTTTCTTATTGTGAACAAATACCACGAGACAACCAAAACCAACAAATACAAAGTATTAATTTTAGCAACAAGTATTTTCCGTGTAACATGATATATCTTATTCCTCTATGATGTAGAGCTCTATTGTTGAAAACAAATCAGTAGGCCACACTTGCACTGAGTGATGTTAAATCACCATTTACATGGACATTGTAGTTTATTTTGACTCAATCTATTGTACGTCGCCCAACTGCCACAAATAACTGCAGAAAATAGTCCCAACAGAAGCAATATTTATTCCTGAAAAAAACGTCAGTAACCTGTTGTTTTGGGAAATCTTTTAGCCTTCTAAAATATAAAAGAATATTCCCAGGGTTGTAAAGTGGAAAATTATAGAGAGATGAAAAAATGGAATTTTGGTTTTGGCCTTTCATATGATCTGTTGACAGGCCAAGAAAATATAAAATATTGACAGCTTTCTGTCTATGACCTTCTGGAAATCAAAAAATAAAGTTGTAATAGACAGAGTAGGGGACCATTCAAATAAAATCAGATGTGATCACTTCATAGGCTTCTTGGTTCACAGTATATAGCGGTGCATAATGGCTCTGGGTAGCAACACAAAGGCTGCTTTGGCATTGTAAGAAAGTGTTGCCAATATTGTATTTGTACTGGTGGTCAGAATTGAGTTTGATTATATTGAACAAACTCATAATAAGTTTATGTCCAATCAGTTTTATAGGGGCTGTCTGTTTGTATTTAATTGTGGGATTCAACTACTTAAGCTCCTGTTTGACAAAGAGATTTACTGTATGACACAGACCATAAGCACAACAAGCGCTGGTTTTATTAATCTTAGCAAATGACCACAATTAAATAATTTCTATGCATTCAATGGTCTGAATGGCCATGCGCTAATTTTATTTTACTGTACCTCTTCAATGTGGTGGACAAAGGTACAGGTCTCACCTCTGGGTCTGTTAGGGACACATTTCAAGGACACTTTAGCAGAGCAGATATTGCTGACAGCAGGTTTAAACAGACTGGCGAAGGGGAGTTATCTTCCTAAACTCTTCAGCATGGCGTTGTCTCCCTCCCTGAATCTCCTCCCTCATCACTGAAGGTCCTGCTGAACCTGCACAGTCTGCTCTTGCCCTCCCTCCTCCTCTCATCCCTGCTTCTTATGTCCCTGCTTGGCACTTCCACAGTAAAGTGGCATTCGCTGTCCTCTGCTTTTAGCGAAGATGAGGGTTCAGAAGGTGAAGTCACCTCAAGCCCGTGGAAGGGAGGGTGAGGTGTAGATGTGAGGGAGCTGTTGGGTAAAACAGGGGGTGAGATAGGGGACAAGGGCCCCAAGGGGGAGTAACGTCTCAGGGAAACACCCTTTAGGTTAACAGCAAGCTCCAGAACCAGTTTCCTAGATGCCCGTGGCTGGCATGGGGGTATGGAGGCTTCCTGGGGAGTGGTAGGCGTTCTGCTCTGTGTTGAGGAATCATTTTGAACAGGAGGGTGGGGCTCAGACTGTGGAGCCCTGCTGCTTTCCCTACTCACAGGCGACAGTTCCTCCTCCTCTGACAGAAAGGACACAGGTGACGCAGGGCTCTCGGGCGTGCACGGCTGCAGGTCCATGGTGGCTGAGCAACATGAGCCTGCCACTGCATTAATCTCATCCCCGAGCCCTGCTCCAGACCGGGCCCTTTCCTGGGGCCCTTGCACACCCACTGTTCGGTAGCTGTGGAGCCCTAATGTGATCTGTGTGGCCCCGGGAGTGTCGAGCAGGGGGGCGTGGCCTCTGGCTCGCACTCCACTGTGGAACAGGCGACTCCACAGATGGCCGAGGCGGCGACGAGAGGAGGAGGAGTTGGTGCGTCGCGTTGAGTGACGTCTGATCTGTCTGCGCATCGCCAACCGCAGGTTCTGTAATACGGAGGCCTGGAGAAGGGGGAGGGCAGACAGACAGGGAGACACAGAGCTATTTATATTGAATACATTTTACCCAAAAAAAGGGGCCACTGATGTCCATCTTTTATGATGGTGGTAAGATAGCAGTTCAATTTTTTTGTGTGCTTGCACCCCCAGTCTTTTTTATGTTTATACAGTGGAATTATTTGAAGTAGAGCAGCCATCCTGATGATAAGGCCTGACTTCTATTGAAGTTGTTGGAACATTTTTATTTTAGGCTCAAAGCTTTAAAGTATTTCTTAAATGGAAGCAGGGATTGCAGTAGTCATGTCATCACTATGCGATTGTCATGTCACGACAGGATGTCACTGCACCGTTCCAAGAAATAGCCCTGCACATGAACCCAAACTGTTGTTCTTACAAATATTAAACAAACACGAAATAATCGGATCATTTGTGATCTTAAAATGTGCAGTATTTATGCTAAGCTAACTATCATAATATTTATTATAGAGATATCAGAGTAGCGTAGAAATCAAACTCTCCATGAGAATTGTCAAATTATTCTTGCAGGGCTCAACAATAAGGATTGCCTTTGTGAGTTGATGTTGGAAGAAGCTAAGGAGTGAGCCATCTCACTTCCTCCTTGTCTCTATTCCGCAGTACCGATAGGGAACTCGTGAGCAAATGAGGGGCGCTTATCAGAGATACAAGAATATTTGTTGCTTCTGATTTATATATAATATACTATATATTATAAACATGACAATTAATGGTAGCCGTTGTTTTTTGGTAACTGCCAATAAATAAAATAATTAGTATAGGGGCAAGTAAGAATTGATCTGGGAGCAAGTAGATATCTGACCCACTTGCCCAAGTTAAAAAAATGACAATTGGTAGTAATAAAGTAAACACATTTCTGTACTGTAGCCTTTGCCTAAGTGCACAGGGCCTATTGTTTATGCACAGACAAAAAGAAAAAGTGCCAACACAGAAATGCAGCTCAGAAAGAGATACTGTCTGCCAGGATGGTACCACTACTGCTATTGCAAAAACAAATTGGTCACGCCTGTTTACACAAATCCTTAGTTTCAGAAAAATAAGGCCCAGAGTGTATTACTGTTTGTGAATGCAGTACCTGGGTGGGGTTGTATACAGGGAAATCCTCCACCGGGGGGATGAGACCCTGGGCGATTAACTGACCATAGGATGGGGGAGCCTCTCTTTGAACAAAGTCGGCCTCAATGCGAGTCATCTGAGTCTCAAAAGCTCTGCAGGGGAGAGAGGACGAGGACAACAGGGTGGAGAAGAAAACAGAAAACAATGAAGTAATGTAGATAGAGTAAACAATTTCAAGGTGATTAGGAAAACCCTTTAGTTAAAGAAAACAAGAAAAAAAAGTAGACTGAGTTGTGTTCCCACCTGTACTCTCTGTTCCTGAGTGAGTGGAGTTTGAGGGCACAGCCCAGTGCAATGACCAGCAGAAGGCTGCAGACCAGACTGCCAATCAGAGCTGCTGTGATCACCTTCCGGGGCACCGCTGCCAGGCAGTCCCTCTCATCGCTCCCATCTAAGCAGTCCTCCTGGCCGTCACACCGCCACGTCTCAAAGATGCACAAGTTAGTCCCGCAGTGAAAGTTTCCAGGCTGGCAGTCGTAGCAGTTCTTCTCGTCAGACCCATCCGGACACCTCTTCTGGTTGTTGCAGCGCTCAGATGCTGGGTAGCACACTCCAGTACCCCCCTCGCAAGGAAACTCTCCGTCAGGGCACGTCGGGCAGGCTTCCTCGTCACGCCCTGATGGGCAGTGCCAGTAGCCGTCGCAGCGTTGGCGTTCAGAGTAGCAGCCCTGATCGCTGCCACAGGGACGCTCGCCAGGAAAACAGTAACCTTTGACCTAGAGTGATGGAGGAGAAATACATAACTGTCTAGTCACTGAAAAAGCTTGTTCTTTACACCTACAGAACAGCTTGTCTGTCTTTCAACCATACAAATCAGAAACATATTGATTCCCTAGGAAAGGTAGAAATGGTGAAAGGAAGCCATAGGTTGACATCTGAAGACATCTGTACCTGGTATGTCGCGTTGAAGCCGTGTCCAGGGCTGTGAGGCTGGGCCATGTACAAAACACTCATCTGCCCCCGGCTCGACTCCAGCAGCGCTGGACGCCTGTTGTTATGATAGGACAACACCTGTAAAAGGTGCTCTGCCCGCTGCAGGAGGCCGTCATACACATGCAGCGAGTCTCCAGGCCCCAGCCGCAGGTCCAGCTGCAGCACGATAGGCTTGGGGTCCTGGGTGTCCAGCAACCAGGAACATCTCAGCTCTGCTGCGGCGCTCCTGTTTGGCCGGAAAAAATCTGGGGAAGCAAATGAGCCATAGAAATTCCCCAGACGTTTGCCACACGTGGTGTCTGGACAGCCCAGCTCGTCGGTGCCATCATGACAGTCACGGGCTCCGTTGCAGCGCAGGGAGGCGGGCAGACAACGGGTGGACTGGGCCTCGGTGCACGGGAGGG
>OMLP01044083.1:0-22856 GCA_900302685.1 Spondyliosoma cantharus
CAGCGTTAACGCCCATGTTTGCTAGCTTGCAATCTTGTTTTTCGCTTGCCTGAAAATGTTGATCGGTGGAATATCATGAAGCTGTTGTGCTAGTACTGGCAAAAATGACACCTTTAAGTCCTCCATGTGATTGCATTAAAATAATCTCCTGGTGTCTGTCAGACTGATCGCTTTATCTGGTTGGATGGATCGCGCTGGAACTACACTGATTGGCTGTCAGGGGAGCCCAATAACACGTCAAACAAGGAGGACTGTTTGGAGGTGCTGTCATGTGATAGGAGACAAGTTGCTGTTTAAAGCTCATACGTTTATGTTCTACCCAATCTGAATATTGAACACTGTTCCACTCCGTTTCTGATCTGCTGCTTGTTTGTCTTTCAGGAAATGGAAAGTTCAATGACTTGCTGGGAACTACAGGCTTTCATCTGCTCCTACACTGCAAAAGAAAGTCAAATGTAAAAAACAGTACTAATCTGGCAGCTGAAAGGTCCCAACACTTAAAAGAATATAGAATATATGTCTCATAAAAAATACTGTACTGCAGATTTAATTTTAAATTAGATCTTGTTCATTTTTATTTTTGGTCTTGAAATGTTTAATTGTGGATATTTACGCATGGAAAGATAGTGAGATAACATTTAAATGTGGTTGAACATTTATACAAATAATCAGAATTAAAATTGAAGATTCTAACACTGACGTCACTGCTATAAAATATAAACCAGCACAAAAATGACAATGATCATTATAAACCAGGATGCTCCAAACAGACGTAGTACAAATATTAACAAATGTAACATTTGCATTTTGGAAGATAAAACAACTTAACTTAGTCAGCACATTGTATGATGGGAAACTTGGGCCTGCTCTCAATCTGTAGCAGAATACACACAACAGCTGAGCAGATGGTGGAGCGGAGTCGAGCTGTGTTTACAGTAAAGTTGCTAGATTGTGAAAGACATGGGTGGAAAGGGTGGAATGGGTGGAAGAAAAAAAAAGAAGTACATTCAGTCAATATGTTTGTGATGAAAACTTCCATAATTGTAGAAGAAAAAAAATACAGGAAGAATCTGTAAAATAAACAGTTTTTACAGTGTATTTTTATCAGTGAATGGACAGTGAGCTCATTTCCAAAATGCTTCCTTGTCTGATTTGATGCAAAGTTTGGCTTTTTTTAGGTTGAAATCACATCTTGGAAAGCAAATGAACTGACAACACAATGACTTAAAGGAACATAACACAAACATGAATACTACGAGCAAATCAGGACTTCTAAGCATTTTGTATATTATATTCAAAGATAATATTATTTGTTTATGATAACAAGCTAATTTTCTGTAAATAAAGTGAACATGACGTTTTATTCTGAAGCATCGTGTTTATTATTACTCTTATGAAAGCTGATATAGGTGTATTTATAGTTCCATGTACACTCATTATATCATATTTACATTATTTCCACTTTGAAATTTCATCTTTTAATATTTATTTTTTCTAATCCTCATGTTTGACTTTTATTACTACTTTTATTACACACTAGCCTTTTAGCTCATCCTATAACATATATCACCTGTGCATTTCACTGCATCTGTAGAAAATATGAGAATGTGACAAATAAATCTTTACATCAAATCTTGAAGTATGCTATTTCTGATATACAAATAATATAGCATGTGAAATAGCCCATCGTCTACAGAGCATCAGTGACACACCCAGCCACAGACTGACATCTGGCAACAGATACAGAAGTATCCGCTGCCACACCAAAAGGAAACAAAGCAGGAAATAATAAAAATAATAATAATAATAAGGTTTTTCTCTTAAGAAGGATATAGGGCCTACAACTAGCATTTTGTTGTACAACCCTGTGTTGTAAATAAGACAATTAATGAACTTTGAACCCTCATTTGATTAAATTGAAGCCATAAAATTAGAATTTAATAAAGTTTTATAGAAAATATATGAATCCTGTGTCTCTTTAAAAAAAAGATTCCCAGTGTTTTACATTAAGCAACAAAGTGTTATTAAATATTTAAATATATTTCATTACATATGTTCTAAATTTCACTAATTTTATCTTGATTATACATTGAGTGAAGTGCAGAAATCAAAGCACACTGCTGAGTACAATCAATCTTTTTCATTTCATACTGCACCTGACTTTAGTAGATCAAAGCTTTATCGTGCAGCTATAGCAGCGCTGTGGCCCTGCAGTGTGGAGCATTTTGGAAGTTTTAATGAGTGAGGAAACAATGACACAACCTTCAGTCCGTCAGGTGTGTCTAAACCTCCAGTCCCCCCAGGACCCATATAGGGCAGGCAGGACCTCATTCAACTATGGAGCCCAAGAATTCTGGCTTACTCTGACAGATCAGGGAACAGTCGCTCTGTCTGAGAACAGTTTGCTCTGGTGCCAAAAATGTTTCAGGGCGATAAAAGCTGTTCACACCGAGATTTCAGATTTCACGTTGACTCTCCAGCTGGATAAGTAAGTTCAATTAAGTTTTACACTCGATGAATTCCAATCATCACCCGCCCTTTATAAATTACAGGGGCTTAGCGCTCATTAACTGATCTGAACACTCGCACACTCACACTGCACATGCGGCTACTGTAAAGCCTACCAGGGCTCACATGTTGCTGTGTGTGACTGTGACTCATTTTCCATTGGCCTACACAACCTTTTCCTGACCTTTGGACGTGGAGGTGAGGATTACTAACTCTAAGGTGATGACTGGCAGCTCTTTATCCTTCTATTTTAATTGATGACGGTTCCACATATATACACATCCACCACCACCAGTACACACATATTCATTCATCAATACCAATAATCAGATGACATGATCCAATATGAGCTATTGTTTTAATTATACAATCTTTGGCACATTTGTGCCTGGAAGATTCTCCATTGTTCTCCTACCAGGAAGAGCGACTTTTGCTGGATTTAAAAGATCACAGTTTAGTTTGCATCTATATCGGGGATATCTCCAGTAGCTTTACTGTATCTTCTGTGCGTACATTGAAAAATACATATTTCTAGACTTAAGAACATTATTAGATCTGGTCAGTCATCATCTGGCAGGCAGAGATGTGAGTAAAGGTGGAATCATTACGGCAAAACAACAAAATCTGTGCTGTAAATCATTCATTCGCTATTTGACTGATAAACGAGATAGAGAACGGTGGATTCCTGGAGTCAACATCCTGATGCTCTGGAAATCCCCTAATACCTCGACTGCTTATCGGTGTTGCTGTTTAGATGAGAGTGACTCAGTGTTGTTGCTGCCATCTGTCAGTTCAAGTCATTTTCTAGCTTCATGCAGCACAACCCCAGTTGTCTGCTGGCTTGTGTGCGTTGATGCTCCGAGGCTGTGAATCCTACAGCCCAGCTTACAAACCCTGGGTGCAGTGCATACCACAGTATCCATGCTCAGTGGTAAACTTTGGATAACAGGATGGTACAAACAGTCAACAGTGTTTACACCGCAGCCTTTTATAGTGTGGATACACACCAGCACTGATCAGTGTACATGGCAGCACAGTGTGAACAAATACCAAACACATCTTTTCCTCAAGAGCAAATACATATTATTCAAATCAGAAATTGGGATGATGCAAAAAATGTTTTATGTCTAAACAAAGTGACTTTAAAGGACAACACAATTTCATACTGTTTTACTTTACTGTTTATATGTGGCAGATCCTGCCACCTTTCTAGCTTCAGACAGGGTTCTGGGACATTATATTCCTCAGAACAGCTTGTTTATTAAGTTATGGAAAAATTATTATATCTGAGTTTGTATTGTTACTATTCAAATTCTGAGTTTGAATTTCTCATCCAAAACTCCAAAGAGCCCCTTTAATCCGCACTTGATGTCCATTGTTATGGATTACACACTTCTTCCATTATTTGAAGGCACCTTTCAAAGCACTCAAGGACAGTACAACAAAAAAACAGGAGACAATTTAGTGCAAATGAGGATAAAAATAAATAAGAAGATGCAATTACATGGTGCCAGGAGCTCGGCACAGAATTCAGACTCCGCAGTCCATACAGGAAGTGAACCGGGCCGGGTTAGGCAGGGTTGAGCTTCCGGGGTGAGAATAGTGCAATAGAGTGGAATAGACAATAGGCAAGAGTTTGATTATATGATTAGTCTGATACAGAGTAAGCCACTCGGAATAAGTGTGTTTTCAGGCAAGATTTAAAAGTGGAGACAGTGTCAGAAGTACGAATGTCTGGTGGGAGAGAGTTCCAGAGGCTGGGGGCAGATCGGCTGAAAGCTGTTGACCCCATGATGGTTAGGTTGGCAGATGGGGTAAAGAGCTGGATGGTAGAAAAGGATAGGAGAGTGCAGGAGGGTGTGTGGATATGGATCAGTTCAGTGAGATATGATGGTGCCAGGTTTTGAAGGATCTTGAAAGTGATGGAGTGATTTCCGAGGAAGATCATGGAGGAGAGAATTACAGTAGTCCAGACGAGATGTAAGGGTGTTTACGAGAATAGCAGTGCAGGTTGGTGTGAGTGAGGGACGGAGGCGGTTGATGTTGCGTAGATGGAAGTATGCACATGGGGTAACATTATTGATGTGGGCTTCAAGGGTTAAGGTGCCGTCCAGGATGACACTCAGGCTCCTTACCTGGGGTAATGGTAGGACAATGGAATTGTCGATGGACATGGAGAAGGGGTTGTGCTTTGCTAGGGTGAATCTGGTGCCAACGAGGAGGACCTCGGTTTTGTCAATGTTCAGTTTAAGGAAGTTGAGTGAGAATCATGATTTAATCTCAGGTAGGAAGTTGGATAGAGCTGTGGGTTCGGTGGAGACATAAAGCTGGGCATCGTCAGCATAGCAGTGGAATTGAATAAGAAATTTCCTGAGAATGTGTCCAAGGAGCAGAAGGTAAATAGTGAAAGGGGGGGGGGGGACGAGGACAGAGCCTTGGGGAACACCGCTGGAGACTGAAGAGGAGTCAGATCTTAGGTTCTTGAGTTGGACAAATTGTGTGTGACCAGTTAGATAGGAGTTCAGCCAAGCTAGAGGGACGCCAGTGATTCCAATGGAGGTCAGCCTGTCCAGGAGGATGTCATGATAGACAGTGTCGAAGGCTGCGCTGAGGTTGTAGGTGTAGTGAAATACATGCAAAATGCGAATTACAAGAAGTGCATTCGAACGTGTTCATGTTACATTTACATTTAGGGCATTTAGCATACGCTTTTGTCCCAAGTGACTTACAGTAATTCACACATACATTCATACACTGATGGTGGTGGCTGCCATGCCACAAATGTCAGGAACAGTTTAGGGTTCAGTATCTTGCCCATGGACACTTGGACATGCAGATCAAGGGAATCGAACTAGCGACCTTCCAATAACAAGACACTGGCTCAACCCCTGAGCCCCAGCTGTCCCATGTTGGTCAAAGGTACATTTTTTACAAAGTATGTAATGTATACACAGCTCATTCTGCAGTGAATGCTACTGTGTGTTAAAGGTCTGAGTCACACTTAAAGGCTCATTCTGTGATTCTGGAGAAAGACAGTTGATTGTACAAACAAATCGCTGAGAAGCGCTGCATTTTAACGACCTGGGAATGAGACTCAGCAATCAGCTCAGACTGCATCTTTACATTTCTGAGTATCAACTCATGAAATTATTGGTCAAATTGTTCTTGCAGCTGTTTAGCTGCCTGGTCATCTAAAACACCCTCATTAGAATTTATTTAAATTGTATGCATCCCTTCTGGTGATTCAGTCTGTGGCCACTGTTCCTCTTCACTGATGCAGCCGGTTGACATCTGTTGTTTTTCTTTTGTCACACTAATAAGAGAGATTGTATGAAAATGATCATGGGGAGAGACGAGGTCAGTGTAATTTTCTTTTGGCATAGGAGCAAGGGAGGATCTTTTAGTTATGATCATTATAATCATAATTATTATTGTTGTTGTTGTTGTTGTTGTCCCTGCAGCCCTGCCTGAAGCACCTGCCAGATGTATGGTTGATTAGGGACGAGAGGGAGAGGAGGGAGTTATGAGAAGCTTTCTGCACATGTTGTGAAAAGCCCTCTGTGGAAACATAATGCTACTGGACCTGATTTTAAAGCCATATCAGTGTTCAGTAATGTACAGAAGGTTGATACTGACAACCAGAGGTGATGTTGAGTTGCTGGGAGGGGTCAGCTTTGACACTGTCAGATGTTATAAATCTGTTTCTATGCTTCTGTCCCTCAGATCTGGTTGTCAGAGACCCCAGCCTCTCTCAGGGGTGTGTCAGACTATTCTGCTTCTATAAACACAAGAAGACCGCAGAGAGAGGTGAGGACTGAGAGACCACTGCTTCATACAGGTATGTTTACACGTTCTGAAGAGCAACATATTTCTGGTTTCGGTGAATGAGAAGTTAATAAGAAAATCCCTGTCACATACTTCAGATGACTGTAATTACTATAAATGTTATCAAACTGCATCCTTCGTATTTGCGTGGAGATCCAGCTGAATGTGATGTGCATCTGAGGTAAACAGCAACCCAATGTGCCCTCTGTATCCCTCCATGTAGCCTGTTAGCCTGGAGCTTAAACCAGCTGTGTTTCTGGGCTCCAGACAGGAGTCCAATGACAGCCAGAGGGACTGGTGGACTGAGGCTAGTCCATTCTGAACTCATTCTAACTATTACTGATCTTAAAATAAGTAACCAGGTGCATTGGAGGGAGATGAGTGGACCAAAAACTTGTAAAACTTGTAATGTTTGTCTGATGGTCTACATGTATTGCCGAAACGTCTCAAATAAATGTAGTTTTGCAAGTGTGCAGGAGTCGCTAGACTTTTGGTCTAAATACACACGTGCAAAAGCTGTAGTTTGAAATGTTATGTAAAGGGGCACTCCAGTTAAGTCCAGTGATGGAATGTAACTAAGTATGTTTACTCAATTGAATTTACTTAAGTACAGTTCTGAGGTACTTTCCACTTTCTCCTTCCACTTCATTTATTTGATAACTTTAGTCATTAGTTACCGTACTTTGCAGATTGCATGCTGCATCAGAGCTCAAGTAGTGCAGTTTAATTCATTTTGTTCGCTTGTTTTTTACAGATTGCACCTTTAAAAGGTCTTAATCATTATCCAAAGCCACACTTTAATGAAATTTTTTTTTCAAATGTAATTTCCCTCAACAGTATTAATGGAGAGAATGGAGAGATCAGTCAGTCAGCTTGACCAACAGAAGCATCTTGGAAAGAAGAAGGAAGTGGATTACAAAAGACAGGATGGGAAACTGCAGGTGGATCAGGGGAGCACAGATGAAGGTAGGTTACATTGTCTGTACTGTTATCTGCACTGCCATCACAGGTCCAGCTTGTGTATTGCAGAGGAGACAAACAGATGAGCATCGCTCAGATTTTTACTGTTGAATAGTGATCTGGCTCTTAATGTTTCCTCTATAGCGTTAAAAGACCAGAAAGTGATGGCAGGAGAGGCCTTCGACAGGAGGAACATCTGGGAGCCGAGTGTTTACTACTCGCTGGGGAAGGAGTCTTTTCATTTTGTTGGTCACGACATCAGCATCCGGGAGTCCATGGATACATACGGTGCTCTGATCTGGCCAGGGGTATTTGCTGTGAACCACTGTGTGTATCTCTACATACTGACCTGGTCGATGTACAACGTGTAATGATAGTTTGTTTGTAGGCGATCGCTTTGTGCCAGTTCTTGGAGAATAACCAGCAACAAGTGAGCCTGATGGACAAGGCGGTGCTGGAGATTGGAGCCGGGACTGGCTTGCTCTCAATAGTGGCCAGTCTGCTTGGTAAGTCTATCATAATAAAGTCCATTTACACTTTAAACACATTACAAATAATATTGAAACAATAACTTCCACAAATTGTCAGTAAGTCTTGACACTCAAGTCCTGAGTCACATCATAACTTCCGACAAGCTTCTTGCCAATTTTAATGCCAGGACATCCATATACTGACAGGACAATCGTGGTAGAAGCAGAAAAGCCACAACATGTTTAGTCTCTCGGGTGCACAAATATGCACTGCATATCTTATGGATTTATGTTCATATTTTGTGAAGAATCTACATTTTAGCCTCACGAAAGCATCAGAGGGTCAGTGAAACACTGTGATTCATTGTCTGAGGACCGTGACTGTCCACCCACACCAAAATGTCTGCATTGCAAACAGGCCAGTAATTTTAAAGATATCTTGACAAACAAAGTGATTATCAGACTAGTATTGGCATACTTTGGTCCCTCTACAAATCATGCAGTGGAAAAATAAATGTCCTTTTATTTCCTGTGAAATAAACCATCCATTCACATTAGGATTCTGTAAAATGTCCTTGTTTTCTCTTCTCTCCTCTGTTTCTATCAATAGTAAAAAGTTACACTTTCAAAGAGCTCCAACACAAGCTTGACCAAGTTTAAACACTGATCTGAATGTCTTCTCTCTAAATATGCACTTTGTCCTGCCTACATTATTCTGTTTATGGATTTATTAGTAGATTGAGATCCAGTATAAGTCAGATAATATTGGTATATATAATATAATTTCAAACTGAGATTGCATTTTTTAATTATGAAGTTTATGATTTGAGTCATCTCTAGCCTAGATTTTGAAACTGGCTTACATAAAAATCATTTATGTGAACTAGTTCCAAAACTCAGGTGTTGTGCATGCTCACTCACTGGCATGTTTTACTGGGATACTTGATAGAAGGAAACCATCTTTAACGTTACTGGTTGCACTTTTTCCTGCTTTGACAAGTCCAAATGTCTGCCGTGAAAAGGGTCAATTGTCCATCTTATCCTTATATTACAATTACTGCAACTTCAACACAAACTGCACTGCCTGGGGTTGGCAAAGAAAGCACTTTAGTGTGGACTAAGGGTAGATCTTTTCAGTTTGGAGCACAGACAGCAACGCAGATAAGACGTGAGGAGAAAACAGGACCGGGTGACAGAAACACAGACGAAATGACAAGAAGTGAGAGGAAATTATTGACGAAATTCATTGGTAATTAGCAGATGAAACACAGGTGATCAGAAAAACAGGCAGGAAAAAAGACAACAGGAAGTGTAAAACAAAACAGGAAACAACTAAACTGAAACCTAAAACTATGATAATTTGCCATGCCTTTCATGTAATACAGTATTTGTAATGTTCCCCCATCATAGCATATTAGCTTTGTTAAGTTTGCTTATTAGCGGGGGGTCACCAAAGTCAATACGACAAACCATCCAACAGTTATTGAGATATTTCATTCCGGACCAGAGTGAAGAAACAAACAACCAACAGACCAACACTGCATGATAATGGCCAAGCACGGGCCAATCACCAATACAAGTGTCTTTCTTGTTCCGTCCTCTTCTCCAGGTGCTTGGGTGACAGCTACTGACCTGCCAGACATCTTGTCCAATCTGACATTTAACCTTCTGCGGAACACCAAGAGCCGGTCCCTCTACACCCCTCAGGTGGCTGCCCTTACCTGGGGTCAGGACCTGGGACGAGACTTTCCCTCCTCATCCTACCACTACGACTACGTGCTGGCAGCTGATGTCGTCTATCACCACGACTTCCTTGAAGAGCTGCTGGAAACCATGCGTCACTTCTGCCGACCAGGGAGCCGAACGACGCTGCTGTGGGCCAACAAGATCCGGTTCCAGTCAGACTTGAGGTTCAAAGAGCGCTTTAAGAGCATTTTCAACACAACATTGCTCGCTGAGTTCCCAGAGCAGGAGGTGAGCATATACAAGGCCACAGCAAAGGAGTGAGAAGAAGCTTCAGAGAGATGTTTCCGGGGTTGTGTTTAAATTCCACGTTCCTCTCGATGATTTAGGTCCATGTAGAGAAAAGTCTGGTTACGATCTGTGTTTACATTCCTGGACAGTGCTGTAAAAAAATGACACTCTGGACTCAAATTTACATTTCAAGAAGCTATTTTATTTAGGAGTACTTTTTCATACATTTGATATTTCTGACTTCACCTTTTGCTGTTTTTAAGAATAAATTGATTTGCTGTTTACATGTCTCTGCATTCAAATGTGTCACATAACTACTAGACTATAATACATAAATCTTTTTCAAAGATGCTCTGCTCTTGGCTATTCGTGCAAAGAGTCAATTATGAACCATGAAATAAACGTGAGAATTTCTTTTCTTTTTCCAAAAGTATGAAACTTTGTGTTTGTGGTGTCGTAGCTTTTGGTGTTTCAACAGCTGCAGTTAATTTGCTGTGTAAAGTAAAAACTAAGGGACAGTGAACTTTCCATTAAATGGCATACACTCTAGAGGAGCACATATGCGACAGAGGGAAATCAAAATTATATTATATATAATTATTATAAATTCAATGTGTTACTGTCACTTAGCACCAAAAAATACGACATTACTAAACCCCTGCTTTATAAAAATGTGATTTTTAAAATGTTATAAATCTAAAAGCATTACAATAACTTAACACAAGTACACACAAAGAAAAGGATTGAGAGATGGAGAAAGAAAGAGTGTGAGGGAGGGGGACAGAGGATATAATGACAATCCATCAACTCTTGCTATACTAATTTTACATGCTTGTATAGTGTGTTAACTGGTCTTTTGGAGTATTACTGCTTATATTAAAAAAGTAGGATAAAATCTGTTGCAGCAGCCCTAGATAAAGCTTCATGTCTTCTGATAAATTGCCTCTGCTGATGTCACTCAGTGGCTAACTTGCATTGTGGGTAATATAGGCGCCAGGTTCTGAAAAGAAAGTCCACCGTCTAGCATATAACTGTGTCCACATTATGGACAGTTTTGAAATAAAGGATCAAAATCAATATTGTAGAACCAAAGTTAAGACCTTTTTTATTCCACACATTCTACTTCCTTTTCAAAGCATTGTGCCTACATTACCCACAATGCAACTTAATGTATTAGAATACATGCAGCTTCCTCTGGATCTATTTTTGTCACGCATGCAGCAGTACTGCCTAAGACCTGTAGACACACTTAATGTATAAAATTGGCGGAATTACACTTTAACTATTAAATCTATGCTTCAGTGGATTCCAGGATTAAAACCCTCCTCCATTTTGTTGTTTCCTGCACTCACCGGAACTGTTTTAGCTCAATCAGAAAGTTCAGAAGGGACTTGCGTCAGTCCTGAGTATCTGAGTCTTCACGTCAAACGTTCTAAAGAACTACAAGTCTGTACACTGGATGGTTGGTGTTTTCTCTATGATGTGCAGCAGGTTGATGACTTTGGCTGCTCTAGTATGGACTCCCTGCGCAGGTCGTCCGGGACGCTGCCTTCAGGACCCCAGACGTTGAGCTCTCCATAAATGCCCATGTCGATCATCTCTTCCTGCCAGGGGATGGGGATGTTTCCTGAGGAGAACTCATCAAAAAAGGTCTTGTCAGGATCATCCAAGGCCACTCCCTTCACGGAGGAAAAAGCCCCAACGTCATCCAGACTTTTAGCGTATACCACTTTAGGGTCAGGGACGAAAGGAGGAGGCAGAATACCTGCAGAGGTGAGAAATGGAAATTAAAAATCACATCAAACTGCAAAAGGGAATCAAAATAGACGTTTTATTTTCGGACAAAGTATTTAAGTAATAAATAAGTAATATTGTATGGAAAATAGATGGTACCTGCATTCAGCTTCCTCCAGTTGATGTCACTGAAAAATGGGTGTGCTCTGAGCTCATCACAGCAGTTGTTCTTAAAACCCATCCTCTTATCAACCTCTTTGGCCAGCAGCCCGTCACAGAGCGACTTTGTCTTCTCGCTGAATTTCTCAGAATATTCCGGCACCCGCGTCAGCATACGCTCTTTCATCTCCTCGCGCTCCACCTAAACAGGAGACAAACTCTCTTCACTCTCATCCTTCTCAAAGTTAGCCATTTTGTTGCACAGCTCGAGGTTTGACAAGAGGCTGCTCACCTTTTCCCCTCTGTTTCTGAACGGGTTCTTAGCTGCTATGAACTCGTACAGCGTCACTCCCAGAGTGAAGTAGTCAACCGAACTGTCGTACTTCTCTCCTTTCAGCATCTCCGGAGGCATGTACCCTGCAGGAAGTCAAACAATGAAGAAAAACATTCTCATTCGCCATGTAAACAGTGAATTTGCCCTTACAAATCCTACTTTGTAGATTAAGATGAGACCCACCTGGTGTTCCAGCATATCCTTTGGTCATTGTTTTGCCTTCTTTAAGCTCCACAGCAAGACCCAGATCAGATATACGCACGTTCCCTGATCAACAACGAAAAAACACCTTGATTAACTATGAAGTGCATATGGATAAAGGCCATTTTTCTAGAGTTTGACTAAAAAGCTGATTACCATCATTATCTAGCAGCACATTTTCTGGTTTGAGATCTCTGTAGATGATTCTTTTCTGGTGGAGGTGCTCCAAGCCCTGGATGATCTGAGCGATGTAGAAACAGGCTCTGGGCTCCTCAAACCCCGGGTTGTTCTCATCCACCAGGTAGATGTGGTACCTTAAAGTAACAGAGAACAGGTATGCAGCTTTCCAATATGTTGCTATTTACATATGCGATCATCATACGTATTACAATGCTGTTGTTGCCATTGTGCTCTTATTTTGAAAGCTTGTCTGCACACATTAAAAAATTGTTTTGAGACAAAAATGTGACTAAGAGTGTCAGTTGTTTTTTGAGGAACCACTCAAGGTTATTCTGGTGATCATAAACAAGTTTGAGCCTTATGTCTCTTGAGAATAACAGAACAACAGTTGAACATTTGCATAAAGTCTGCAGTCCAGTGTGTCTTCAACAAACTGACTCTGAATGGGTTTCTTCTCTCATAAATGTGACCGAGACACTGTAACTGATTGACATGCTGTATCTTTAAAAAGCAAGCAGAGGTGCACATTATTACATATAATCTGTCCTAGTGTAAGGGAAGTAGTAAGTTAGTCTTTTGATTTTGTAAGGAAAACTGTCTCTAAAAGCAGAAGCTTTAAGGTGATCTATGTAGTTTAGAAGAAGAAATTCAAACTCAGAATCTTTATATTTACAATACTAATGAGGTAATAATATCAACTCAGAAATATTCAGTTTTTCCATAACTGAATAAACAAGCTGTTCTCAGAGGAAAATAAGGTCCCAGAACACTGTTTGAAGCTAGAGAGGTGGCAGGGTCCGCCACATATACCAAAGTAAAACAGTATGAACTTGTGTTGTCATTTAAGATCAGTTTGTTCATTCAGTTTATTCAGTCATGGAAACAAAGAGAGTTTGTTTATTTAGTTTAGTTGAAGATCTTTCTCTTGTGATTAAAATTTCTTCCCCAAAAGAGCTCCTTTAAATTAAACTGCAGCAGAACAGAAACATGCTCTCTCTGTGACCTCAATGAGCCTATCAGTTCATGTTTGTGCTTTGAAAGTTTCTCTCAATGTGAAGTTACTTGAGGTCTCCTCCATTCATGATGGTCATGACCAGACAAAGTTCGTCCTTTGTCTGGAATGCGTACGCCAGTGACACAATGAAGCGACTGTGAACCTTCTCAAGAATCCTCTTCTCCACCATCGCCCCCTACAGGAGGAAAGACATTTTTTAAAAACAATGGTACAAAGAAAAGAGAAAGACTGAAATCTACAGTGACTTTTCTTCCTCTGGGTTGAAGAACAGTCAGATATGCATGCCTTTTGAAAAAGAGGTTAAACTCCATTTCAAAGAATGACCTCAGACAAGTCAAGGGCAAGATATAACTGTGCCAAGAAGTTCCATTCAGAAGAGCTTTCTACTAAAGCTCCCAGTAATCACTCTATCCCTGTCTCAGTTGTTTAATACTGCAGGCTAAAGCCAACGAGACAGAGGCAGGGACAAAGACGATTAGCACCATCGCAGGGCACTTTCTCTGGAACATGAAGCCGACAAAATACCTTTATAATCAAATCACTGCATGCATGGCAATTAACGGGCCTCATGTTTCCACAAAATCTAATGCAAGGAAATGCGGAAATACTACAGTGTGTAGATTGAGGCTTTCTTAAACGTACTACAATGAATGTTGACTAGTTATGAAACAGTCTCAACAGATACTGAAGCCTCTATATGACCTACATAAGCAAAAGAGACCATCAGGGAGAAAATTGGCTACTTCTGTTATTCTTAAAGTCTATAACCGGGTTAGATTCCAACTTATCTGGGTTGGTTAGGTCATCAAATTAAAACTATATTTCTGTGGTGGCGTCCTGAGGATGAATTAAAGAGTATCACAGCCTGAGGAGAGAAGATGCTTTGTGATACGGCACTAAAACAAAGCTTACTTTGTTTCACCATCATCACCATTTTTCTTAAGGGGCTGCCAGAATCAATGGAAATTTAAGCTTTGACTCTATTTGTTCATTAAAATGAAAGGTTTATAGGCATAAAACTGAGCTGGCCAACTGCAAAAAAACAAAAGCATGGTGAGTGAACACATTTTTCAAAGTGACAATCATTCTCTCACCTCGTAGCCTTTCCTCTTCTTCAGCCTTTTCTTGTTGAGTTTCTTACAGGCATACAGTTTCCCAGTGGCTTTCATCTGACAGGCAGACACCTCTCCAAACCCACCTTTCCCCAGCACACGGAAGTCCAGGAACCAGTCTGCATCCATGGGCTGCATCTCGAGCCACTTCCACTGCACGTACCTCTTCAGGTACAAGCTCTCCATGAAGAAAGTGTAGGGGGCCTCCCGCAGAAAGTCCAACGTTGTGGCCAACGCTGCAGCGAACAAATCATCGCTTGCAGCCTCCTGGCCTTCCTTCACCTTAGCTATGATGTCCCCAGGCAGGAACGGGCAGTAGTGTTTGGCAGATTCGTCCATGTAACGCTGGACAATCTTTGAGGCTTTCTTCACCCTGTCAGAGTCCTCCGCCAGGTCATAGCCCTCGATGTCTTTCCACAAACGACAAGCTCCGTGGTATTCTTTATTTGCATCCAAGAATTCCCTAAAGAGGCGCTTGCCGATAGGCTGCTCTACACAGACTATGTCAAAGGCCAGATCCAGGGTGTCCCTCAGACCCTCACACACAGTGATGTGGGGCAGTTTGAGGCGAGAATGGTACTTCTTATCCCGAGCGGCCCCTGCATTAGAGCCATCGATGCTTCCACGGGCATTGATGTAAGCAGAGTTCGCTACCACTGTGGTCAGTCCTCCGATATCCATGTTGAGGGTGGGTGACTGTTATGCAGCGCAAAGAGGAGACATTGCAAAGAGAAATCAAAAAAATAAGTGCTGCTCACTAAAGTGCAGGAGTGAGGCAGTGCAGGGTGAAGCAGGGATGAGAAACAGATTGAGAAGCGGCAGGGAGAGGGGAACTTGAGATTGGCGTCTCATCTAGATCCAAGCACCCTCTGAGCACTGTACCACCCTCATCTGCACACGCGCTCACACACACACACACACACACACCTGAGTCAACACCTTTCGGTAATCCATTAACACCCTAATGCCCCAGACAAAGAGTGCGAGCACATGCTGGAACAGAACATCACAGGCAGCATGTGCAGCTGGAATGGCACCAGTCAATCAACTGGGAAATAACAATTAGCAGTGGGACACTCATGTAGGCGCTGATCAAACAGATGATGGATTTTAAAAGGTCAAGTCGGTTTTGGAAAAGGAACAATGTGTCTGTGATTAACTGGGAGGCCTTAGAGTAATCACAATATGTTGGAACTATTCTTTTTTTTTTTTTTTTTTTTTTTAAATACACCATGTACACCAATAACATCTTTTTTTTAATTAAATTACATTGAATCCTCATTTAAATAAAATACTTAACAATTACAAAATTACTGTTTTGCATCTCTGTCATGTTTCAGCAGCTAAATACCTTGAGAACATGGAGGCAAATTCAATCTTTCTTAAATCTCCCCAAACTCTACCTAGCTTGCAAAAACCATGCTTTCATTCCAGGTTTAGATGATTGCATTTTCTCTATCTGGAAGGATAAGAACATTGTCAAAATTAGAGATCTGTACACCGAGGGGAAACTTGCATCCTTCCAACTACTACAACAGTCCCACAACATACCATCTTCAAATTGTTTTAGTTATCTCCAAATAAGAAGCTACATTAGCCCACTTACTACACTATGAAACCAAGCCGGCACACACTGTACTTGACATTATTGTCCGCCACGATTTTAACCGCAAGGGATCCATCTCAATTCTATATTCACTCCTGCAGGCCCACTCTGTATTGTCCAATGCTAAATTTAGAAAGGCTTGGGCAGAAGAGTCGCGTACCGAAATCACAAATGATACATGGAGGGCAATTTTACATAAGATACACAACAGTTCCATAAATGCCAGACATCGGCTCAAACAATTCAAGAATGGACATAGACTTTACTACACCAAATCCAGGCTCAATGCTACATATCCTGACATTTCCCCCCTGTGCGATAAGTGCAAACAGGACACAGGTACACTTAGCCACCAGCTGTGGTTATGCCCCAGCCTTCACTCTTTCTGGGCTCTCATATATGTCTTTGTTTATAAAGTCCTATAATATAACAATAGTACCAGACCCTCTTCTTGCCATATTTGGGCTGTCTGTGAACCCTGCCATAGACAACCACATTGCTCAGGCCATCTCATTCTGCACTCTACTAGCTAAACGCCTCGTTCTACAACAATGGAAATCTGAGTCTAGCCCTACATTCCTCCAATGGCTGAGGGAGCTTGGAAATGTAATTCATATGGAGCACCTTCTCTACAGCCTTGCCAACAAGGGAAATGTTTTCTTGAAAATCTGGAAACCCCTTCTCATTGCATCCCATTAGCGATCGTTTTTTTTCCTTGCCTTTCATACAGAATAATTTCTATTATCCAAGCTATGTAGACCACTCATTGTTATGATTTTTTTTTCTTCTTGTATCTACACTATGTTCCATTTTCTCCATATACAGTTCTCTATATTTGTAGTTCGTTTACACTGGCACATAGGCTTGCTATAGCAATGTACATGCACCTTGCCCTTGAAAAACCCAATAAACATATTTAAAAAAAAAAAAAAGATTTCAGCAGCTTAGCAAGGGGACACTGTGGAAGCAAAAAAAAGACATATAGGAAATAAAAAGACCAACTTTAAAGCAGCAACAAAAACTTTCATTCTTGTTAATTCTGGCGGCCCCTGTGGACAAAAGCAGCATCAGCACCACCAGCCTGCTGTGGTAAAAGATCTTGATATGGCTAGCATGTGCGTTTCTTTTGTAAGAAAGTGAAAGAGTTCATCCATAACTGGAAATATTTTCATTATTACTTCAACCACATAGCGATGGAAAGTCAGGGAAGTTTCATAGTGCAAAAAACATTTCTGGAGCGTCACAGCAAAACAGCTATGGAGCATTCTCCTAGACAACTAACACTTCAGATGCATGCTGTCGCTTTTATCTTAGCAGCTACAGTGAACATTTTGCTTAAAATAGGACAGAGGTAACATCTTTTCAAATAGATCTCAGAGCTATCGGACACTTGGATTATGGCAGAAAAGCTGTACTTTCATTTCAGATGTTTTTTTAACATTTTGAATAAAGTCCCCAGTTGTTTAGAAGAACGCTGTTACACTGTTTCGCTGTAAAACTCCAATGTTTTTGTGGACTACAAAACTTCACACAACTCTCCATGCTGAAACAATCCTTGTTTTGTTGGTGTTCAAACACCTAGGTAAGCCTATATTGAACAGATTCAGTTGCTCTGGAAATATAATTTTGTTGAGAAAGCTAAGGTTATCAACATTGACAAGTAATATTATGAATTAAGAGAATAGGACCTTTAGGATAACTATAGATATAGCCAGTCCTCTCACTGACGATCTCATTTGCATATATAGGTCATTTAGAGGCATTAGTATTAAAGTGAGACCATTTCATAAACAGTTAACTCCTTGCAGCACGATTAACAGAGCCTCATGTTAGCTTCAGCTGAACTTCAGTGTTATTTAACACAAAAGGACTGCAGTCACAATCTCAAACAGAAAATCTGCAGCCAGTATTTACAGCAGCAGCAATTATTAAAGCAACAAATATTTCTTTAATTTCACACATGGGCATATCAGGTTGTTTTTGTTGTTTTTTTTTTAAATAAAAGTGAATCTTCCCTTTAAAATGTCTTGAAGAAATAGCCTTAATCCCATGCAGGGACATGTTATACTGCCCTAGGGTCAGCCTAAAGCAAGTCAGACACTGGAAAAACTTCCAGTGCCTGCAGCATGTGCTACATTTGGGCCCCTTATTGGTTCTCCATGTCAAAAACATTTGGGCTCAGTCTCAATGTCGAGGACTGCCGTTGTAAATTCATGTAAAAGAGATTCTCATTAAATTCACAAGATTATGGTCGAATAATTTTAGAACCTATTCTATGGGTATTAATAGCCTAAAAGGGACTCTCACCTCATAGCTATCCTCCTCTTCTTTAGTGTTTAGTAGTTCTCTGACAATCAGACGGACGCCTCCCCACTGTTCTCCAGCACACTTAAGTCTAGGGACAGTCTTTAATCAGTGACCACGAGTCTGCAATCAGCTGAGGGTCTTCAAAACTCAAACATTCTTTTACCAAATCCATTAATAAATGTTTGCGAAATACATGTCGTGACAATTTGCCAAAAGCTTAGCTGCTAAATGTGCAAATAAAAATTAAATCTGATAATTCATTGCACAAGGCCTGATACCACAATGACCTCCTCGTTTCTGGATGAAGCCAACATGAATTATAGATACAAAATTATTAAAACAATCTATATTTTAATTTGCAAACTTATATTAGATTACAGAAAAAGGTATTTGGAAGAGTCAGTACATGTGTTGCTAAGTTTTAAAAGGGAGATCTTTGAAGGGAGTACATAAAGACCTATGCAACCACATTTTTTTTTTTTTTTTTACATCAATAATTTTTACCTTTATCACTGGCCTCTAAAGGATACTATAAGCTACAATCGTCGTAGGTTTCATATACGTAATTCACAAAGAAAAGCTTATTTACCTATTAGGAGCCTGGGTTATAAAAGTCTTTACCTTGCTGGTGCCATTATTTTGTAAACACTACCAAGGCGTTAACAGGGTGGTGATGGAGAATTCCTTTAACTCCAGAATACAAAAAAAACAAAAACAAAAAAACACTAGCAAACAAGATCAGGAAAGCAGCTGCCTACAGAACAGAAGGAAGCCAGCCCAACAAAATGGGGGATAAGAAACTATTTCAAATTATTGCCCAGAACACAAAACAAAAAGTATCAACACATCTGACGGAGCCCCATCCAGGGATGCCATGGCACCTGTATCAGGTCGTTCTGAATCCATGTTGTTGCACTAACACAGCATGTTAAAGCAGACACTTTGGCCATCTTGGAACATTTTGATCATCATCATCGTGTCTGCCTTAGGCAATTGCAAAATAATAGGAATAACTATTCAAACAAGTACATTATACATTCTCCAACAGCAGTAGGTTTTACAGAGGTTTTTTTTTTTTTAGTGGGATGGCTTATCGAGAAGTGGATTAGACATACAAAGACTTCAGCGTGGTGGCCGGGCCACAGACTACAGTTCCCTTGGACGACACCGCCCCCAGAGCTGTGGTGCAGGTGCTTCAGGAGCAGAAAAAAGATGGGTGCAATTTACACCTCTGTTCTTTCAATATTCATCTACACCCCTGAGAAAGCCAGACAGAGATACAGGCATGGGAAACAGGGGAAAAGGTCAAAGAAGCACACACAAAAAAGGGACTAGATTCCCACGGTGAAGGTGTTTTTAAGGACTGTGCTTGTTGGAGTGGCGAGGCGTAGACAGGTTAGTCTTCATCGTCGTTCTCGTCGTACTCGTCCTCATCGTCGTCGTCCCCCATATAAGACACTGGAGTCTCCACGCGAGAGCCACTGTAGTGAGAGTCATTCGAGCTGGAGGCCATGGTGCCATCAGTGCAACCGTCACTATAAAGAGAGGAGTGAAATGTTATCACTCGTTAGAAGGTGATGGAAAAAAACATCTGGTTTCTATCATATTCATGGATTGAATCACAGGTTAGCTCTCACACCTTGCAGGGTAACGAGCTCCATTAGCAGAGGAACCTCCAGTGATGTAGACGTTACTGATGGGACCCTTTGCCATCTCTGAAATAGAAAATAAGAAAATACAACATAAAGAAATGAATTTGGTGGAGCCTAAAATTAATAACTTCTCGCTTTGCTGCTGTGAGCATATCGGCAACTTCTTCCATCAAGTTATGTCACCATTATGTCTTTGTTTGTATCGGTACCATTAAACGGCAAGGAACATCCCAGGAGATAGAATAATTTCAACCACTACTACCAAATTACTGCAGGCAGGCAAATTTCACTCTTATTTTCATTCAAGTTAAAAACTGTTATATTCAATCAATGTCACCTGCAGTCCCACAATGCCTTGCAAAGCGAATGGCTAATGTCCTACAGAAAATGCAATAGGTAAAGATTTTCAGTCATACCTGGAGCATTTATACTGTACACTATAAAAGTGATATAAAAGTGCAGCAGTTGACTGGCAGATATCAGTGTAATGAATGTTATAAGTCAGGCAGAGGCAGTGTATATCAAACAGGCAGCGCTTTACTTAAATGTTGTTGCACCATCATACTCTAATACATGCCAACCAAAAGCAGCACATGAAACATTTTTAACTGCAATTTTGCAGTGTGTGAGATTAGGTTTGGATTGAACACATTTGTTTTAATCAAAACAAAATGACCAGAAAAGGTGAGGGTTTCTCTTGGTTTAGAGCAACTGAATAATTTGATGGCATGTTCTTCTCGCATGTCATATTTCCCTGCATCTAAGACACCTGGATGGCTCCTGCTGTGAAGTGGCACAAGAGACACTTCTTACCCTTGAGACCAAGGAACCAACATGGATGCTGGACATTTCAAACATTTGTTCAATCCAGCAGCACAAAGGATCGCTACAATCAGCAGTTTCAAGTTGGGAAGCCAAGACGGTAACAATCTCCCATTCATTATTTTATATACATTGATTTGTGTCAAATCTCGGCAGAATAAGCAAAAGAAACCTTGAGTCGTGACCAAAGAGGGGTTTTGGGAGGTCACAGTAACGTTGACCATTGACCACCAAAATCAGTTCAATCAAGTCAAACTGGATGCCAAATTTTTAAAAAAAAATGCAAAAGTGTTCACAAGACCAGGACGGATGGAGAACTAGAAAACACTATGCCTCCCGCCACGACTATGACAGGGGTGGAGGCATTAAAAGCTCTGAGAATTGTCCTAGACCACTTCAACTTCACAGTTCTGGTAGTACTGCCTTAGTGGTAGCTCGTCAACGTCTTGACTAATAAACAAAAATGAGCATGTGGTACACTAGGGGCTGTAGCACTGACCTATAACGTAGGGCTCCAGAGCTTTGGGCACCAGGCTTCGTGCAACCTTCAGATTCTCCTGAGAACAGTTCCCCACCTCCAAACCACAGGCCATGTTCATACGCTTCAGCACCTCGATGTCATCGTGGATCTCAAACATGCTGTCAAAATTGAACAAATACTCGAACCTGGAGGTGAGAAAGAGGGAGAATAGAAGACATGAAAATGGGTTAATGAGTTATCAGTGTTAATCAAACAAAAAGTGTTAATAATCTAACTTTGGAATGGTTTGAGGAGTTTTGAGTGTAAGACAGTGTTGCTTGCACAATCTAATGGAAATGGAATAATGAAACCTCTGATTTTTGTGTTAAAAAGTTAAACATTAAATCTTATTTAAGCTGCATTTACACCAAATCTGGCATTGTGACATATTGGGAAACCCTGCTGATCAGTTTGCCAAAAGACTAAGTGGATATGTTGTTATGCTTCTAGCTTGCTGGTCCTACCAGTGATCGTTTGTCATCATCGAGGACAAAAACGTTTTAAACTGTGGGACAACACCAAACCAAAGTGAAAGTAAAACTTACTGCTACACAGAAATACCCATTGTGGTCCCTCTGTAGCATTAAGCCATGCCAAATAATACACCCAGCTACTGACCCATTCTACGCTGCTTAGGATCTCCCGTCTTGTCTCTGCCACAGTGGGTAAAGAATGCCAGTCATACAATGATCGTCAGCATCCACAGATTTGTTTTACAGTGGTGCACAATGCAAAACTGAGAACACACATGACACAATATACTCCACTATGGCTTCAGTCATAGTCTGATCGGCAGTTTAGATGATTGGCCACCAGACCGTGATGTCGGGCTGCGCTTCTCCGAAAATTGAGTCCTTAAACCTTAGCTTGCCTATGTTAACTACCTTGGGTGGAAACATAATGTTAAACCACTGGCCTAAAGGGTATTGGATTAAGTGCATGTGTCAATGTAGATTACATGATGATGGTTTATATATGCTCTCTTCCATTCTGATGCGACAATAGTTTTGATATATTATCTCTGAGGTTTTACCATGAAAGACACATAATGGCAAATGTTATAATACCATAAGGTAATAAGTTTGAAGCTGCTACCAAGCTGCATTCCAGTCATGCCACATAATACCATCAGAACTAATAAATCATAGAATAATCCAATACACGTTTCCTTTCCTTTACATCTGCTGGAATGAATAGCCCTTTTGAGATAGAAAAGGCGGCACATTTGCTGCAAGGTATTCTGCCGCCTTGTCTTTCTAAAAGGGAGGTGTAATATTCCTCCTTTTCCAAAAGCCGCCACTTGGCCGCCACTGGGGTAGGAGTAAACATGTGACATGACGTGAAGCACGAAGTTGGGCAGTGAACAGTGACAACAAGTTTGTCTTCAAAATAAGAGCTTTACATTGCACCCCATTGGAGTTTAGAACTGGGTTCTAAAGCAGAGGGCTTTTAATTTGAAAGTAGCGACCGTTCGTAG
>OMLP01044084.1:5099-52553 GCA_900302685.1 Spondyliosoma cantharus
TACATAAATATGACTGTTCTTGGGTCATCATGAGAGCTGACTTACAGCTGTAATCAAAACAAATGCTGACTGAAGTATTCCAGTAAACCATCCTGGCATGCACTGGCACATCAGGATCAAACACTTTCCTGGGCCATGATGTAAGACTCAACTAACACCGTCTCTCATTCACAGGCTTTGTACCTTAAACTATAAATATTTGATATGAACTGACTGTATAGTATCTCTTCCTTTTGACTGGCTGAGTTTTCATCAGCTTACCCTCTCTACATGCCTGCTGCTGTTTTTTTAAAAAAAAATTTTCATAGCGAGTAACATTGAGCTCTCCAGATGTGACCCCTGCTTGAATATCGTGTTTGTTTTTATTATTTGTGACTCTCCGTGGTGCTTTCCCCCCCAGACTGGCTGCATCTCATCGCAGCCAGTCGTGGTGCAATGTGGGGCTGCTGGCTGGAGAGAACAATGGAAGAATTGAGGCAGTATGAGAGAGGGACATCTGCAGCGGTCCCTCTTCCCAGCTGTAGGGAGCATTCACCAGTGAACTGCTCTGGGCTTACTGCTGCCTAAGGGACCGACTGTTGAACCCAAGCTGTTACTCACTTGAACAGGAAGAGAAAGTTCTGTATTTCAACCCAGAATAGCCGTCTTCAAAGCAACCCTCGCTGTTAGTTAATTATACGTACTGCGAGGAGTTTTCTGACTGGTTGTGAAACAGTCTCAATTTAATACTGATGCCTCTATATGACCTACATAAGCAAACGAGACCATCCGCGGGAAGATTGGTTATTTCTGCATGGTTATGCTTAATGCCTGGCACCGGGTCAGATTCCCCACAAAATCAGATGAAAAGATTTATGGACTGGAAGAGCAAAATATTTTGCAGTTAGGAGCACATTAGCCAGTTAAAAGGGAGCAGGAGGAGATTTTTTCTGAAGGGAATTACGTTTTTGACATTTTTGGCAGAATCAGCAAAGAGGAAAAGAAAGGAAATGACAACAACAACGAGGAGACAGTGGAGGAAGACAGTGATGGAGCACTGTGGGCAAAAACATGAGTCAACCTCGCTATGACGATTAACAGATGGAGAGTAAACGCTTAGAAAACATTTATTAAGCAATTTTACAAATCAGTTGCAACTTTACAATAACCAGTTGCTTATTAAGTGGTTTATAATGCATTTCAGTGTTTGTTTACAGTGAAATAACTATTAACTGAAGTTTAATCAATGATTAAATTACCATTTAGTAACAGTAAGTTTGCCGGAGCTTTCTTTTAGTCCACTCGATGAGCTCCAGCGCACTGCCTCAGCTTCTCCGTGAGATTGTCTGACATGCGCAAGCAGTCGTTGTCATAGCTAATTAGCTTGTCTGTCCCAGCTAACTTGACTTTTTGCTCATCTTTCTTCTTCTCAAAGGGCTTTTCCATATGTTTAGTCACAGGCTTGAGGTACCAAAGTAGCTCTTTGGATCTTTGGTAATCTCATGATTTGATTTGATTTTGATGTCGGGGGGGCCGATTCGATTCGGAGTCGATCTTCAATCTTAAAACGATTCTCAATTAAAAATTGTGTGTGTGTTTGTTGGCTAGTTTTTTTTCGTCAACATCACGCTGCTAATTAATGTTTTGAAATTCAATTTGTGACAATTGTAATAGATTCTGAATCGTGGGAGATAAGAATCACAATTCTTACGTGAATAGATTTTGTTACCCATCCCTACCTCACTGGTTGGCACCATATCTCCGTGAACCCAATCGCACTTCCTCCCGCTGGCTTAGCAGCAACGTTATCTTTGTCTGTGACCCATCCTTGGACATGGCAGCAGCGTTTTTGTTCTTAATGTGGTACAGAACAATGTTTCAGCACAGTACTACTAAACTAAAGAGTAGCATCACACATTTTAACTTACATTTGACTTATTTGCCTTTCTGGAGGAAAATGTTCTCACACTTTGCCTCTTTTGATTACACTTCACCTTTTATCTCAGACTGGTAATATTTCATTTTTGTCCAGCCAGTAGCTGATCATCAGTATATTTTATCTGGTAGAAAAACGAAAACCTCCAATGCCCACTGTACCGCTCAAATGGAGTCTTGTTTTCATTGTCAGACCAACTCCAGTGTTCAATCCATTAATTTGTTTCCTCCTGACTGCAGTGCACCTGAGCATGCACATACCAGAGCTCATAAAAGCGAGCTGCTGTGTATCTAACATACCTATCATCACACCGCTATTAGATCATGCCTGAGGCAAAAAACATAGGAGGAGCACTGTATGGCAGCATTAATGACTTGTCTATTGATCAGTACATATATGATGAGAGGAGTCAATATGAATCCCACATCACTGCCTACAGAGTGCAGCACAGCTGAGTGAGAATCATAGCTGATATCGTAAGATTAATTTGAGGGTTAATACATGTAAACAGATTCTATTTTCAACCAGGTACTCTAGAGTGCTTCTTCTTCTGAATGCAAACTATCAAATTCATTTAAACCGCATAATTCCCTCTCTACATTAAGCTTCTGCGTTATTTCTCAGCATGATATGGAATCGTTCAGCAGAGGAGCTTGCTGCTAGAGAATTCACAATAATTGCACTCTAATTAAGCTAATAAACAAATAAAAGCCTTAGGGGACGCAGTGATATGGCTTCTCGGGAGAATGTCATTTATAAAGATCACAATTCTTTGGCCTTGATTAGCTTCACGGCTTGTTCACCCATTATTGGCGCGCCCAGAGGTCAACAGGCAGGACCCAGATGACTGTTGTGCTGTAGGCCTAATGAATGCAAAGACTGCTCTCTTAAGTCCACCACGATGCTCAGCTCCCTCTGCTCTGTAGCATCTATCTTCATTATGAATTATTGGGCCTGCGGGACACGAGAATGTGAATAACGCTGTTTATCTTTGGACTGAAAAGAGACAAAGAGAGAACCAGAAAGGATCGAAGGGGGGTGGCAACAGGTAGCGGGGAAGAACATCGAGCCGACACAGTCATGAGCACACTCCTGTCTGACATCTGGTCTTGTTGAACTCGCTGCAACTCCCACTCTTTGTCTGACTAGTGCACTAACAGCAGTTTTTTGTCATCGAGTTGGCAGTGCCAATAGTGTGATGGAGACTTCATAGAGAAATAAACAACACCACTCAATTCATCAGTCCATTCATGCACTGTAAAAGCAGGACCTCTTTGTGTGGGTTGATTGTCTTTGAACTGAGCCCATTGTGCTGAAGCCTCATTCCCATGCATGCTATTGTCCGACGCCTCTCCTCCTGCCTCTGTCTTTGAGGCAGCCGCTGATTTACACCGTTTCTGCAGGTAAGCAGGTGTCACTTCTATTCCTACAGCTCGCATAAAGCCCCGTGATCACACTCCATAGATAGACCAGATGTCCCTGTTTGAATGATAGAGAAAGCCTCCCATGGCATTTGTTACATTTATCCTGGCACCAGATGACAAATAAATGACTGTGCTAGTACTGCTGAGGCAGAGGCTCGCCACAAACTGGTGATGAGCGCATAGGCGGCGAGATAAGGTAAATCAAGACCCGGAGGAAGTGGAGCATTTAATTGCTTTGAAAGACATGTCAACGTGGGCTGTGAGGCTTTGTGAGGCCTGTCATTTACAGTACGATGATTATGAGGTATGTTTGCTTTGACATGTTAATTCCTTAAATAAGAACACTGTTTATGTAACAGCGCAGAGAATCAGTCACAGGGTTTGTTTTTTTCACATGAAGCCTCGCACAGCAAAACTGGTTACTTCATTGTTAGGCATTGAAAGCCCCTGAAGGACGATGCATTTAAGCGCCATCTGATCTGGCGTCCCCAAGGCAGGGATGACATCTTTCGTCAGTGCTTTTCAAAAACTGGTACAAATTACTGTTAAAAATCAGTTTTATGATCCGACAACGCTATGGTTAAATATACCGCAGGGAGGTTTACTTGTTATGAAACCGTCTCAATTAAATACCGGTGCCTCTATATGACCTGCATAAGCAAACGAGACCATCCACAGGAAGATTTTCTGTTTCTATATATTTATTCTTCTGCCCGTCACTGAGACTCTCCACGGAATCAGATTAAACTATTTACAGCGCAGACCGGAAGAGCCTTGGTCTACATTAATCCAGGCAAAGTTTTAAAGTGAGTAGTACGTCAGCCGGTTAAATAGAAGCATAAAGCGATGTTTGGTGTTGTCAAGGGGGACAGAATCACTACCATCACATATTCAGCGAATAGAGATCTTATGCAGGTTCTCCACCTAAAAAAATTAAAGTATACCCAAGCCAGTCTGCATCGCGATTCGGTTACTGGAGCTGATCGCGCGGCCATTCTACACAATGTTCGAGAATACGCAAGTATTCATTCTCTATGCAATAGCGCAGGGGTCTAGATTCACTCATTGTTAAAGGTTTTGGAAACACTCACTCACATTGCATTTGTCCACAGTAGCCGCCAAAGCCAACACAAAATAAACTTGGTTAGGCAACGATCACATTTTAGGTTAAAGGACATTCTTCATCACAGTTACAATAAGAAAATACTTGGTTAGCTTCAGGGAATAATCGTAGTCATGGTTAAATTAAACAAACACTGGCTTACAGTAGGAAACAGGCAAAAAGTGTGAACAGTCCAATGCAGAGTTTGTGGATCCAAAATAGCATCACACTTTTTCCTCATTCGCTAACGAGAAGGATAAAA
Organism: Spondyliosoma cantharus; assembly: GCA_900302685.1. Taxonomy (NCBI): domain Eukaryota; kingdom Metazoa; phylum Chordata; class Actinopteri; order Spariformes; family Sparidae; genus Spondyliosoma; species Spondyliosoma cantharus. The sequence goes on from OMLP01044084.1 coordinate 9,803, forward strand.
AAAAAAATGTTTTTAGGGGCACAGTTTAAAAGATGGATGCTATCTGTGTTCTTGGGGACTCTTAAAAGCAGTCTAAAATAACAAAGTACCTCGTGTCTGTCTAGACTAAACCATATTAGAGTGTGAGTTAAATTAGGTTTTTCAGAGACACTTAAAGGCCGTTTTGGTTATATATTAAATATGATTATTCTCTCTCAAATTAGGAAAGAAAAATGTAGGACATTTCCCTGAAGCAAGGTTTCCATTTTGTGTTCCACTTCATGTCCTACCTTAACAACGCTCAGGGCAATGGTAGAAGTTTTCCAAATGATAAAAGGGGAACTCTCTCCCAGCCTTTGTGTGTACAGCTTTCTACAGGAAATAATAATTAATGAGTGACTAATATATATTTGGAACTGAAAGTCTTGAGGGTGAGATAAGTTTTTGAGAAGCTTGTAAATTAAATTAATGTGAGGTATGGAAAACGACAAAGAAAAGAAGAAGAAGAAGAAGAAACCAAAAGTAGGGCTTAACTTACCCTTCAAAGATTTTTATTCACTCCGGTTTTACTATTCAAAGCCATGCTAGCTAATGGATTACCTCATCCTCCAAAAAAGCTGTTCAATCTCCCTGTGATTGTATAATTCTCTTTCATCTTCAGAGAGAGGAGATGGAATGATTAAACAAAGAACTCACTGATATCCATGGCTGCTGTTGACATGCGACTTAAGATGTGCAACACTCGCATTAAAAAATAATGTGGACTCGGTCTGCTTTTTTCCGTACAGTGTGTTCTGTGGGTCTGATGATCAAGAACTTATAGTGATGACGGATGACATTTCAGTACATTTACCTCAATATATTTCAGTGATACATAGCAGTATGCATTTAGCTCAGCAGGCCTTGTTATTATTTTCATCATGTAGATGCCGTTGCTCAGTTTTGGTGTTAACGTCAGATTTATGGGGTAAAAGGAGGCCAATATGCAGATTCACAGTAGTTTAGACTTTGTGGTGTTAACACAACATGCCGGGCGTGAAAGTAAGTTATTGCACTGCTGGTCACATCCTGCATTATTAATGTAATTCAATTGGCTGCAGTCATATGCAGATTTTCTGCAATGCTGTAGACTGTAGAGATTATTTTGGGATGCGGAGCGTGACACAATGCACAACTCGGTCCCTCAAGAACGTTTTTCCACAAAGGTAACTATCACAGCCAGTTTTTCCAGGCCAGCATTTTGATGCATTGTTTTGTTTAATCCCAAAGGGGAGGGAGGTAAGGATTAATTTGTTGCATCTGTCAGACCCATGCTGGCACCACTGATAGTGTCCATGCCAGTGTGAGGCTTTTCCGTCACCACCGTCCTCTCTTGTAGCCACTGAGCTTTTGTTACAGTGCCAAAAGAACTCTTTCAACTAGATCTACACATTTCTACTGTGCCATTGTTGTAGCCCTTTGGCTTTGCACCCAGACTGTCTTCTCTGAGTGCTAGTTCCAAGCCAAGCCCCCATTTCGATGTCCCTTTAGGATCCCTCTTGACCTGCAGCCTCCGAGTGCTCCCACTGGACGTGATCCAGGTCCATGGTTCACGAGGTGAGGCACATTGATTTGACATGGGAATACGAGTGTTTGCTTGTGTTTGAGTAAACAGCTCATGGGTCTCTAATTCGCCGTGGCATCCAACAGTCACATGTACGTGAGTCACAGTCTTGCGTGCTGCCTGCAGAGTTATTACAGAATGCTCTCATAAAACTGTGCCCACACTTGTCACAGTTGTTAATTTATTTAAAATATCGGGCTTCAACATGACATCCCCTTTTTAGTTGTTGTTGTAGCTGTTGAGGTTGATTAACTTCATTTCTAAAAATGTTTGTCATGAAAATAAAAGCATAGTGGGATATTTTAATAAGAAAATTAACTCTGGCATTGCGTGTGAGACTGAGGTGAAAGTGGAAAGATTGCTGAACTGCAGTTTTAAGAAGTTATGTGCAGTAGTGAAAGAGCTTCTTAAGGAATCACATTATTATTATCAGGCTCCGGTAAAACAAGTGTAGATTGCTACAACGCATACAAACAGCTGATCTTCGATTAATCATTGAATGGTTCCCAGTGACTGATAGACTCCTTTCTCATTGCCAGGAGACTAGTGTGTGTGTGTGTGTGTGTGTGTGTGAAGTTTGTCATATCGATCAGGCGGGAAAAACAGGGAGCAGTGGAAAGCAGCAAATCATACATCTCAGACTACATCCAGAAGATGCTAAACTTGTTTTTAAAAGTCCTAATCAAAAACATTATGGATTAAACTACATCATGGAAGTAGTAAGGAGTGAGAGATCTTGCTTCCTTTTCATCTCTGTTGAGAGTTGCACGACTGAACGATGAAGCGTGCTTCGAGCTGATAAAACTACAACTCAGACATGACTACTGCAGAGTCATTTGACGTGGGAGCGAACCCCGATTGTACCCATTCTCATTAAAGACAATGTTAGTGGTTGTTAGTGTTTTTTTTTTATCCAGTGTAAAAGGGGTATGTGAGTATTATAATTAATAATATATTAACATTTAAACTGAAATCTCTGGACTCAGGACCTGACAAGGGACATATCTGGGGTGTGAAGAGGGTTAACAGGATAGAAAAGCAGAAAAAAAACGAGACTGCCATACCAAATTATGCATATTTTCAGACTTTCCTATAATCTTTGCATGAGATCTTTTTTGGCCATTTCTTCTCTAAAAGTCATTAAAATAAAACAAGGCTAAAAAGTAATTTTTGGTTGAACTGGTGACAGGTGGTAGAATAGAGTTCAAGGTGACGATAATAAGATACTCCTTTGTTTTAAAGGGTAACAAGACAAAATGTTCTGAAGTTTAATTTGTTATAATGCATCATCTTCTAATTGTGTTTTATGTGTAAAACTTATTCCGATAAGTTAAATGTAGAAGTCAAAAATACATTTCTTGCTGAAATGTGGTGAAAAAGAGTATCTCACAATTTTACTTTCTAATGTGTGGTTTTGTTTTGTTGTTTTTATCTGCACTTTCCTGCAATCATTTTCATTATTAAAACATTCTATTGAACAAACCGGGAGAAAGAAACAAAGACAGAAATTAAGAAGCACGGCAGATTTGATTTGGAATTAAAGAAACTGTTGTGTAGCTGTGAAGATTCGTAAAAACCTTGAAGTATCACCATGACTTGGAAAAAAAAAAGGGTGGCATGCAAAAGGGAAAAGGCGGTTGCGTAGTTATAAGCTTACCTTTTCTGTGGACTGTGAGGTGCCAAAGAAGATTGGGATGAATGCCAGCCAAATAATGCAGGTGGTGTACATTGTAAAACCAATGGGTTTGGCCTCATTGAAGGTCTCCGGCACCCCTCTGGTTTTAATGGCGTAGACTGTACAGGTGACCATGAGCAGCATGCTGTAGCCCAGCAGGCAGATCAGAGACAGGTCAGAGATGTCACACTTGAGCACACCGCGGGCCATGGTCGGGTTAGACGTCCTCTGATCCTCATAGTCAATAATGGCCTTGGAGGGATCCACGCCGAACCAGATGCACACCCCGAGCAGCTGCACTGAGGCCAGGGTGAAGGTGATGGCGAGCTGCGAGGCAGGAGAGATGAACCTGGGTGCACTGACAGACATGCTGCCCTGCTCAAAGATGCGATAAATGCGGTTGGTTTTGGTGAGCAGGGCGGCATAACTGATGCTCATGCCCAGACCCAAGAAGATCCTCCGGAGGGAACAGATTCCTACATCAGGGGTCGAAATCATCAGGAATGTTGTGGCATAACAGAGGAAGATGCCAGTCAGCAGCACATAGCTCAGCTCTCGGCCCGACGCTTTCACAATGGGAGTGTCGTTGTAGCGGATGAATGTGACCACCACGAACACGGTGGCCATGATGCCAACGACCGCAATGAGCACGGGGATGACGGCCCACGGAGAGCTCCACTCCAGTTTAACAATGGGGATTGGAACGCAGCCCGTGTGATTCTCATTGGGACGCAAATCAAAGCGACACATCTTACACGTGTAGGTGTCTGCCTGGTACTGATAGCCATCACAACGCTCACAGTGCCAACAGCAAGGGATGCCCTTCACGATCTTCTTGCGCTCGCCAGGCTGACAGGGATGACTGCAGATCGAGGAAGGGATCTGACGGACACCACCGGGCCACTGCATCGAACGAACCTGCGAGGGAGGCAAGGCGACACAGATAGACATGAATGGACTCGGAGAGTGTGACAAGGACAGAGGAGGAGAGATTCGTAGTGTATTAAACTGTCCGTGTCCTATAAAGTGGCGGCGTGTAGAGGTGGTGATGCTTTATCGATCCAAAATATCCCCAGCACACCTGGAGGTCAAGGACAAACTGCCACGCGGTCACTTGCTGTTTGGGTGTTTGAACCAGGCCTGAAATACCATTCCGTTTGCTCCCATGCCTGTTGGTTTCATTTATTTATTGGAGTCGGGGGTGGGAAAGGGCAAGCTAGGGGTCAAATAAATCATTCCTCAAAGACTCAGCAAAATTTACCAGCGGGAGGTCAAATTATATGAAGGGCAAGACGCGAGAGGAAAGAAAGAAAAATCCACTGTTTGCTCTACTGGGAACTGACAATGTTTTTATTTTTTTTCTGTTTTGGTAAATAGTTGTTTGTGTTAAAAAAAATCAATACTCAGCTGTCAACGTTCTAAGGAACACAATATAAATTCTGTTTCAGGATGCTCTTCTCCTCTGTGGATTTTCCCTCCTTCCACGAGCACACTTGTAAAGATAAATTAAATTCATCATTTCAAACGGCTCTGCTCGCTTTAATGTTATGTTATCAATTTTATTCAATTGTGGCAGTTCATTCAAAGCCGTTGAAATTGTCTCCAAATGTGCATTCAATTAAGAACTCAAAGAACACTAATTAAATACAGCCAGCTTAAGAGTCAGAGCTGGCGCACTCAGTTGGTGCCCAGCAAAAAAAAAAACTCCTTCCTTTTTCTTCCACAGCACATGTTGAAAGAGGTAAAGAAGGCAAAGCTCCTCTCAAGCTGCTTCATGTGTTCAATTGTGCTCTGTTTTGCCTGCCCTAGGCTTCCTCTTCATTTTGTCAAAACATAATTTGTTTGGTTCCTTTATGTAATTTACTGTTATAATACCGATTCTTCATCACAGCGTCTGCACGCTGTATTGTTTTTGGAAGTCAGTGATGCCGTCTGGAGAGATGATATTAAATGTGTCTGTCCTTAAGCTTCTTCTTTTCATCACAGTCCGCCCCGTTAATCATTTAAAGCGCCCTCTGGATATTTACACCTTTGAAGATGGCAGTAAGCGCTATCAAATGGTTTGGGAGGAGTTAGTGAGCAAACATACGGTTGCAGAGCTGCAAAATACAACTTTTCAGAGGAGGATTTTCAGGACAAACACTAATGCGAGCACAGCGCTTGTAGGTTAAATGCAGTCAATCCTTTTGTGTAGATATGTGTGTGCACGGGCTAGAAAAGGCAATACTCACGTTGAGATGGAGTTGATCCGTCCAGTGGCCGATTATTTTGTACTCGGCCGTTCGGTTTCGGATTTGGTATTGGTAAATCTCGTAGCGTCCAGGGGCATCTCCGTTTTCATTGAAGAGCACGGGGTTGCCAGCTATGCCTAAACGAGAGAACAATCACCATAATTTACTGCACAACATTGAGTTAATTTCGAAGTACTGAGCATGAATCTGATCTCTGAAAGCAAACCAAGCCAATTAATGACATTAAAAACTAAAATGATGATTGTTAATGTGAGACATTTTCTTCTTTTGAAACAAAAAACATATTCTCAATGTCTTCTTATGAGGACATACAGTAAATACCAAGGATTGCAGTCATAGTAGACCATCCTCAGACACATGAGATGCAACGAGCGGACGCTTAATCATTAATTAGTTGCTGACCGTTAAATGAACCGCCCACTATATGGTTGAGTCGTCTTTTTATTAAGGAAAAAAAAAAAATCAAAATCCTCCAGTGTCAAATTTTAATATTTTCAGGTTTCTGAAGTGCTCTCTACTCTTCTTTCTCCTCACACAACTGAATATCTTTGTGATGAGGACAAAACAAGACTTTTCAGGATGTTACCTTGGGATTTGGATAGAAGAGCAACATGTTTCACCATTTTCTGCCATTTTCTGGACCAAACAACCAATCAACTCATCTCATTGAGAAACGACTGGCATTAATCGATAATGAAAAAAATCATTACAGCCTTAACAGAATGTACTTTCAATACCAACTTCCAAGGCCTTTACCTGGTCGGTTGTAAGGTGGAAAGTATGTGTGGTATGGGGTGCATGGGTGGTTTCATTTTCATGCCAAAGACTGCAGTTCACATCCCATCACAGATGAACAAAGTCTTTATTTTGTTGCAATTTCATACTGAAATTCCTACTAACATTGACATGAGCTGAGTAACAGCTCATTTTTGTCATTTTTTTTAAAGAACCTCAGTATCTAAATAAAGCCTTCTTCAACCTTTCTGTCAGAAGAGTTCCTCGGATTTCTCTCTCTCTCTCTATTTCTTTTTTTACTTCAGCGTTCCCTACCAAAGAGCACCCTTCTCACACTTTGTTTGAGCTTCCTGATCTTTTCGTTGCCTTTTTATAACCGTGACCACCGAGTTTGGTTCCAGATTGTAAAAATCTTGACCAACGTCTCTTATTCATTAAGAATTTCAGATGAGACTAATTATGGGGAAATAATCTTACTACATAGGAAGGTAACAACCAAGCTGTACCCATTAAAAATATTGACAAATTATCATAAAGTGATATTGATTACAATTGCTAACAGAAGAAGTGATTTTTAAACCACAAAATGATGCCAGCGGGATGAATCAATGAAATCAATCAATTGTCACTGATTGGATGGAGCAAAAATCATTCAGATCAATTCTTTATTTCTAAGTTCCAACAGATGTTTATAAACCGTCACGATTGCATAGCATTTTATTGTTTGTTAACAGATAAATAACTATTAACTTAAATTCACTTTACCATGAATATATCATTTATTACTGATGATTATGATAACTTTACCAATACTGGAGTTGCTGTGTACAAATATCGTATCAAGAAATCATTTTCCAAACTTGGTGCTCACACGATGCAATTATGAGGACCCAAACTACCTTTCACAACCAGCCTTGTTTTGCTGGCTACCGCGCAGCATTCATTAAGCTGTTGTACTTGGACAGTAACAAACTGACTCGGAACAGCTGGAACTCCACAGGAGGTCCATAGGTTGACAACTGACCTCCTCCTGACCTCACACACACTTCTCTCACCACTCATGCGGTCTAATCAAGGTCTTCTCCGCTTCATCATTGTGATGACAATTGTCATCACAATGATAAAGGCAACGTGTTCCTGTGTGCCGTTTTAGGACGAGCTGTAATGATGTGTCACAAAGAGAGCACACAAAAGACTTCTCCGTAAGCTCCCCTGTGGAAACTAGATGGGCTACACTTTCAGTCCAACGATCCCTTTAATCATGGTAGAACGTGGAAAGGTTCTCCTTAGAGGCAGAGCGAGGGAACTTCATGTCTAATTGCTTTTCACATCAACTTCCACAAACATCCATACCTTCAAACACTGATGAAAGCTGTAAGCCCCTGTGTTTTTCTCGCGCAGCCTGGTTTATTATTAAGTCCCCCCAAAACACGAGCATCCCAGTTAAGAACAAAAGCTAAACGTGGCCAATTGCTTCTGATGGATTTCTGCTGATGAGTATTTTTCCTTCGCTCTTTGTTTCGATGCTTGAGGATGCGGTGCCCTAATCCACATCTAGATGAGTCAGCCCTGCTGGATTACAGCATTACCGTTTTACTCGCCTCGCCTCTGTGACAATACCGCCCACATCCCAAAGCAGTGAGTGATCATGGGAGGATTACAGTGACTTCACCAAGCAGAGAGGCATTATGTTTATATGAACATATAAAGCACATCAACACTGGGACTACTGTCACATTTTCTATCTAAGATTTTTATCGTGCCAAGATTTTCCCCTCTTTCCCTCCAGTTTCCAAAGCTTTTAAAAGTGCTTTGAAGCTCTCAGCCTTCCACTGTCACGGCTGGGGTCATGTGCTCGAGCCTATAAGTGCTCACATGGACCCCCACGGTAACTGAAAGAGGAAAATGGACTCTGAATACCACACTGGTGGTTTTGAGAGAATAATGCAGCATCAGTACCAGCATTACTCTGACGACACAGTGTGATTACATTCAACAGCTTTATGGGTCTTTTCGTAATTCATGCTTCTGATAGATTTACAGCTATCTTTGTGTGGCTTTCAGCTACAGCTAGGTGAGGAAGATTTGGGTAGTGATTAAAAATAAATAATTAATTAATTCCAGAGGCTAATCTGATCTTTATGTTTGGACCATATTAATTGTGGATTTTCATCAGCAGTGGTAGTTGTTTAAAGGTGTGTTTACCACCAGATCAGAATCATTCAGGTTTATTTTTGTTTATAATGCAAGTGTTTATTTGGGCCAAACAGCCAGATTACTTTACATTAGCTTGTAAAATGGCAAGCAACAGCACACATTGGGGATGTGGAAGTGTGTGCTTCTTTTCACTCTCTCCTCTCTGTAACATTACATTCATGAAGTCAAGTACATTTCCCCTCCAGTTTCAGCCAGCAGTCAACTTTACAGCACACACACACCAAAAAAATGGAGGTCACCTCTGCTAATTGCTACCTGCTGCAGTCAGGTGTGAAAATAAATCCACTTTTTAAAAGTTAAAACGTGTTCTCTGAGCTCTCAGAGCCATTTCTGATGTGAGTCCAGGTGTTTATTCCTCCAGAAAGTCTGGCTCTGTGCCAGACTCTCCTCCAGAGCAGCAGCTCTGCTCTCAGCAAATGTGTTTTCTTTTGTTCTGATAGAGAGACCCCTAGCGACAGAAGTTACATATTTGTATAGGGACAGATAGTATAAACAGATGCCACATACCACAGCATTCATAGCTAATTTGTCATTTCCATACCTAGATGGGCCTTTAAAATACATAAAACTCAACCACATGTAAAAAAAAAAAAAATACTGTACAAACACAAACTCAGCATCTAAAAGAAATACAGACAGAACAAGTAACGAGATCGTCAAAGCATCACACCTCTCAAGTGGTGCATTATGGTGAAACAAGTGGAAAAGACGAAATCTGGTTAAAGTTAATGAAATGACACATTAGGGCACTGTGGGGAAACATTTGTGTGGGTGTCTGTCTGTCTCTCTGAGGCGAGTGTGTGCAGTGTGTCCTCTTCATTAAGGGTGAAGAGAGCGGTACATTTTGGGCCAGTGTGGTCAACGTTTGAGTTGCAGATGAGGAATTAGGCCTGTCATGTGGCACAAACTGCTTGTCTAAACAGTCCTCACACTAGTCAGGGGCATAATGAGTCCCACAGAGGCCTCTGCCACCGCTGCATTGTGCTGTGCACTAATGTGACAAGGCAGCCCGAGGCCACACGTGCACCAGAGGCTACTCGTTTACTCGTTGCTTTGTGTGCTCTCAAAGAAAGGTTGGGGTTAATGGAGGGCTTGTAATTATATCTAATAGTTAATGACTGTGGTATTGGGCCCACTTCCACCACACACACACACACACACCTTAAGAATTACTTGAGTATGATCATTAATCCAACATGTGCTTGTTCTGCATGGATGCACAACCGGGACACCTTGGTGAATGGCAGCACAGCTTGCTGCCCTCTGCACCGGTCATTAACTCTTAATGACCTGTACGCAGGCAAGTCATGCAGAATTTACCACAGATCCACTTCACTTTTGAAGTGTGTGTGTGTGTGCGCGCGCGCGTCTTTTCCGCCCCTCTGTCACTGCCATGACATTAGCATGATTACTCAATCACCGCGTATAAGCTTCTGCTATCTACAAGTGGGCTTTAAGTGTTGTAAACAAACAAAGGGGCATGCTTTGAAAAATAAGTAGAATGCATTTGGGTTTTGGTGCTACAAAGGAGAGAATATGAATAATGTAAATTATCCCATAGACACCGGTATTCAGTTAATGAGACTCCTATAATATCCAGCATGACAAAATAAAGGGCAGGTTGAGACATTGAGGAGGGTTTAGAAGTTCTCAATAAGCTACCATGATAAATTGACCATAATGTACACGTTCACAGCACTAATTCTTTTAGTACAACGACAGAGTCATTGCAAATTCACCAATTTGCTGCTCTTAGTTTCTCCTTTTCAAACAGAAATACTGTTTTCATTTGTTGAATAACTCCAGCTGGGTCTGCTGTGTTTGCAAGTGTGATTCAGTTTATATCAGTACATCTTCAATTCCTTTGTGATTTTTAACTCTGAGAATAAATAAAAGCTTTTTAACGGCATCCTTGGCTCGGTGCGAGTGTGCCTTATGTTAGCTTTACGTGCTTCCCTTTTCTAATGCAGTTTCCCAATCACATCTGCCGGCCTAGTCCTACTCGGTTTTGGATTGTTTTTTGCATTTCCGCCACTGTGACTGTAACTTAACGGTGCTGGACAAATGAAAAACAAAAATAAAGAAACAACAACTTGAAATAAGTGAATATAAAAACATAATTTCTGTTCCACAACACAAACTCGGAGCAGTGAGTATGACATGATGAGTATTGGTGTGGAAATGAACATTACCCTGAATTTATCAAGACAACAGATAACAGTGGATGAATTTTCCTTTCATTTTCCCAAGGTTCATTTTAATCAGTTGCTTGTTCAACTTTTGTGATAAAACCACTCAGCATTGTGCAAGTAGCACAAGTCAAGAGTCATGAAAGTCAGCAAACTGACTGAGGCCTCATTCAAATCAAATTAGGCGTTGCATTCAACTTTTGGAGGACCGCAACACTACTGCATAAGCCATCAGACTGGCTGGTCAACAGTATTGTTATTTAATCACACCAAATATATAACATACACAATAAATACAGCCTAGTGCTATACATATGATGGAAGTTTTTTATGTGCTGGCTGACATGTCACTTTCTTTGTCAAGGTGAGCTAGATACTGTCTTATACTCCATAAAAGACACATGCACAAACATTCAGATATCCACCAAATTGCTTGGAATATGTTGCAGAAGGAGGAAGCTTCTATGCCCCTAAGTCTCTGTTACCTGGCATGTCCGATGCTGTTTTGTTCCATTCTCCACGCAGCTTTATATCCCACTGGGAATGTTTGAGGCGCATGCGGATGAACATGAGGAGTGTCATGCCTGCTCGATCTTGTTGACGTGCTCAGACTGTGTTTATTTTGTCATTTTTCATCGATTTTTGTGCTCCTACTGTCAATTGAGGCTACGTAGCTGAGATAGTTCCGTTTTTTTTGTCTGTTTTAAGTGTGTTTATCGTTAACACGTCTGACCTTGTTATGCTGTAGATCCCAATATTTTGAAAACTGAGCAGATGCACTATGCCGTTTGGCTATCTGACTTCCTATCTTGCTTGACCTGCTCTGTGCAGCTGATGCAGATGCTCCTGACACGTGCTGGTGGAACAGTGAGCACTGTCTAGAACGGTCACAATCAGCTAGGGTGACTGTATTGTGTCTGTAACATGATGAAAACAATGATACTCAAAGCTGTGTCCTCACACTGCTGCACAATCCTGGGCCAATCACAATATCTAAGACACCTTATGAGACGGTCACACCACAGCAAGTAGCGTAAGGCTGGGGCATATATGAGGCATATTTCTCTGAGTAAGGGTGTATTTTTATGACTTTAGAATTTTATTTTCAACTTTTCCTCAGAAGAGGATTGTGTTATTTCTACTTTCAAGTGACAAAGTCTCAATTTTCATAGTGTATTAGAAAAGAAACAGATTCACAGAACATGGTGATGCATAGCTGAAAAATAAGATTCAGTTTTAGAAATAATGGCCTGTCTTATTCACTTTTTCTTATTTACATAACCTACATTACCTATTTTTTTTTTTTTTGTAGTAGGAAATATTATGTATGTAAGATTGAATGTGTACAACAGGTGACAGAAGCAGATGCCATGCTATGATAAAGAGGCTTTATGGAGAGAGCGGTACATTCTTATCGCGTCAAGGTGCTGACAGTCAGATTATTGTGAATAACAGGGCTGGGCGTCAAGCCATTAAAAGAAAAACTGACATTTTGCGTTATCCAAAAAGGCGTTTCAAAAACCATGTACACTCTAGAAGTATCTTTTGAATTGCACACCAGTGTTGACTTAGCACATCCTTGAGAAGACGTATTGAGCAGTGATGGAAAGAGCTCACCTTTATTTCACACTCATAACCGCAGTCCCAGGTGAGAGCGATGGCTTAAAGGCCACAGCCTGTTTGTCTGCAGCAGAGCAAAAAACACTCTCCCTGATGTGATAGCAAGAGACATGAAACATTGTGGGAAGCTTCATTCAATTGCGGCCTATTGGAGTCCAAACAACTCTTGGATGCATCAGATGCAGAGGTGGGAACCAGAAAGAGAGAAGCTCTAAAGAGTGTCAAACTGCATTAGGATGGGCTGGAGGTGTTTCTCCTGCTTTGTCGAACGCAGCGATGGCGGCTGCTGAATGAGTTTGAAGAGGTTGCTGATTTGGAATAAATTAAAAGCCATAACTTTGGATCCATCTGCGTGAAAAAGCATGATTGGGAGAGCATTCAGAAACTCCAGACCAAGGAAACACTTTGGTCAGATTGCTTTTCATCTTTTCTCAAAGGTTATCTGTCATCAGCGAGCTAACTGTGTCCCCTGGTGAGACCCTGACAGCCCACTGAGATATAGATACATGGCTTTTTGAGCCTGCCCGGAGTATGACCACTATGAACTCTTTTCAAAAAGCTTTTTGACATTTGACCTTTATCCGCTGAATTTCATTACAAATGCACCCTAAGACACAATACATTTGCTATGGATATGGTCTGGCTGGACTCTCGAGAGCAGGGCAGCCCTGCAGAGGATGAAATGTGAATTATTTTTAGCAGTTGTCCGCTGAAACTGCTGACAACAAACAGAAATCCGTAACAATAGATTCTTGCTGGCTCAGCCTCAAGAATGATTCATCATGACAAAAAATGACCTACTTTTACATTTTGTTTCTAAGAAAGAAAGAGAGGGATGATTGCTCAGTGGGCTTACTGGTGCATAACATACTAATAGCACCCAGCACAGAGATAAATATTGTCTTTGAAAATGTAATACGCTGTCCAGGCTCAGCCGTTGTTTTATGTATCTGGAAAAGTTCAATATACTGCTGTGTGCTGACGCAATCAGATAGAGTGCAGTGTAACCTCAAGGCAACCCCTCTGGTCAGATGATGTTGTAACATTAATACAGTTTGCTGGTGAGAACAAAATTCAGCTGAAAACGACCAACTGCAATGGCGCTTCAAGTACCTGCTTCAGGCTGAAAACCTTGTTGAAGCCACTTGTCAAAAAGCACCTCTCAGTCCTCTCACTGTGCCAACAATCGTTTTAAATGTTGATCTCTTTTGGGGGTGTAATGCCAATCTACATACATAAACACAACTTTTATTTCTACTCTTGCAAAATATATTTAAGATAAGTACCTGCTGCTATTGTAATGTCTGTTGTTATTAATATTTTATCTAGGGATCGCCGATTAAGTTTTTTTTACAACGATCCGAGTCATTTAATATTCAGTAAATGCCGATACCAAGTCCCGATCCGATACTTAGCCTGAACTAATACTTTCCTAGATAATACAGCTGCATTAAGAAAAATAGTACCTGCATCCAAGCTTTTCCTCAATAGGTTTTTTTTATTTTGTTGAAACAAAGTATATACTTTATATATTTGGCTCTTTCTTATTCTGCAAATGCTATTGCAACATTGGCCTACCACCTTCCTTGTGTTAGCAGGTGAGTCTGTGGCGCTGCACTGTGACAGCAGACCCTCGTGTACAGCCAGCTGAAGCGTGTGCGAGACGCAGCCCACCTCCATAATTATCCATTGCTTTTTTCATATTCCTTACGTGTCACGTAAAATGACGTGGACGCGTTGCTCGCCTATTTCACACGCGTTCAGCATCTCCTCGATTGCCTGTTTTACATGCTCTGCTGTGTGAGACCCACAAAACTAGTGCGCACACCGGCATGTTGTAACTCGAAATCGGAGTCAATGTAGTGCCGAGATGGTAGGGCATACCGGGGATTCAAAAAGTCAAGATGATGAAGAAAACCCTGATCCTCTACCACGGAGATGAGCTGGTTATCCAGGACGATTAATTTAATTACCTTCTCTGTAATAGTTTAACGTACCAAATAGAGTAGTATTAAATGCAGCTTTTTTGTTACCCATTCGTGAAACGGTCGTATTGCAGATGTTACGTGTCGCCGTTGGACTGCTTTCGCTTTCTAATTTAAGTTATTTCCACACTGCAGACATTTTATCCACAGGTTTGCCAGAGTAACGTTACGCGCACTTCTGCGTTCTGCCACAAGTTGTGCATTTAAAACTCAAACTCTGAATTTGATGCCAGGCTCAGAACTGTCTTTTATGTGAAAAAACAAACAATCAAACAAAAAACATCTATATATATTATAACGGTTCTGAACCGAAACCGAAAACCCAGGTTCGAAGGACTTAGGTTCAGAAACTCATTCTAACTTCCCGAACCTCGGTTCATCGCCGCCCCGCCCCTACCGCACACGTGTGTCAGGTCAGTTTCATTTCTGCAAGATGGGTAATAAACCTGAGCTCGCAGATCCCCCGGCCACATTCCAGTCAGCCGTGTGGAGACATTTTGGGTTTCCAGTTGATATTAAGGAGGATGGCAGTCGTGTCGTTATCAAAGCGCACGTATTTTGTCGTCTGTGTTTTATGAAACCTGTTGTGGGAGGGGCCGGCAACACTTCAAACATGCAAGCACAAATGCGGAGACATCACCCCGACACTGAGCTCACTCAGCCCAGCGGAGCAGCAAGTAACCCCTATTTTCGTGTCTGCTGCGCTACGGCTCCGTCCAACGTCCTCCAGCAATCCCCACCGGTTGCGTTGATTCTTTTTTCTATTTTTCAGCTGACAATTGTATAAACCGAATTCACCCAGAGTATCAGATGTAGAGGTTTTTAAAAAGAGAAGACAGATGCTGTTTCAAACAGACCATGAGAACCAGTGAACCAAGCAGCGCCTGTTGTGAACAGCAGTCCATCAGTCGTTTTTTTCACACATGCTCTTTTATTCTGGGCAGCTCCGCTGCTGCAGTTGAGGGTTTAGGGCATCTTAATGATTGAACAGACTGTTTTATTTTTTGCACCATGTAATAGGATATATTTCATTGAAAAACTCAAGTTATTGACGGCAGTCAAAATTCCTGTTCTCCATTCTTAGACAAACCTGTATACATTCTTATTGTAGCACCAAAACCAGAGGAGAGCTTGATTTCCACAGCAACAACCCTCTTAAAAGGAAGTAACGCGATAAGTAGCTAAGTAATAACTTAAACTAATGGCTTGTTCTTATAAGTGAGAGCAATTCTTGAAAAACTAGAATGGCATTAGGTAGAGTGCATACCTCCATAAAAGGCCCAACAGTCCCCTTTAATTAAATCAAGCCTAATCCAATATCAAAGTCAAACCACCATAACCGCTTACCCATAATTTAAGCGGATCTTGTTGGGTATAAGATTTAAAATTCTGCTAAAACGTTCACCTGCTGAGCGTAGTCTAGTTTACTCTCCCCACAGATCTGGATCCGCACCAAAATCTGTCAAATCCGCTTGGATACATTTCTAAAACCTCTGAATCCCCATTATCTCAGCTGCAGGTGATAGCTGCAGGTTTCTATCCCTAGACTACCCTATATGAAAACATATTTAAATCCACTAGATCCGGATTGTTTTGTTTTTTTGGACCTGCATCAAACCGTATTCAGTCATAGATACTAACCTGCTCCATAAACCTGACTTTTATTTTCACTTTTAAATGAAAATCAACGCATTCATCTCTGAGAAATTAACCAAAACACAGAACCACCATATCTAACAATGTTAAAGGGAGTGAGACAAAAATCCTAGATTTTTCCCTTTATCCGGATCCAAACCTGTTAATGGGCTGTTTTCTGGGCTACCACCCATCCTCCATCCAAGTTTCATGGAAATCCATTTAGTGATTTTTGAGTGTAGGTTCCATAGTAGTGAAATGGATCAAGACAGACAGATGTCACCTAGTCTGGTGTCTTAGCCTGCTGCTTTTTGTAGTTGTTTGTAGATCTTTCGGCCATAATTCAACTTTCCCCCATTGTAGCCACTCACGAACAGGAAAGACGAGTCGACAGGGAGGTGAAGGGAAAGTCAAGGTGAGACAGAGAAAAAGAGGAAAGAGAGCACGTTCGAACAGTAATGCTAATCCACTGTAGCTACACACCTCTCTGCGCTGATTTTGAGTGATTATTGTGAATGCCCTGATTAATAAACAATGCTCACTTTGTCACAACAGTTTTAGTTTTGTTAACTGCAAGCCCCCAGACATTGTCCATTGTGCGACAGGCACAGCAAGGATGTTCTATTACATTTTTGATGTGCTCTCTCACTTCTTTGCTGGAACATCATCCTGTCTGTGTTGTGGGACATTTTAATCTACAAATGAAGTTACATAAAACAGGAAACAAGAGGTCCTACAGGTTGATCGGACAAATGTGTCAATTTAAGAGTTGTTTTTTTCTGGAAGTCAACTCAACAACGAAGATACAACCTGTGTTGATCTCATCCTGATTATCACCATTTTTGAGGTATTTTTTCCGATTTTTCTAGCACTCAAGTTGGTCTGACAAAAACAAACTGCACATGTTCTGCTCATGTGTTCAGTAATCAACACCATCTCGGGTAGAATGATTGGGATTGGCTCTGGCAGCAGCGGTTCAGTCCCGGCAGGAGTTAGTTTGTACTCACTAAACAGAACAGTAATATATGTCTCGACCTGAACATGCCTCGTGCACAAAACCATTTATTAACTGTGGCACCCTCCCTGTCATAATAAAAATGTCCCTGATCTTCTGTTACATGAAAGCCTGCACAGCAAAGGAAAATATTTTCTTTTACTTTCCAATATGAATAAAACATTGAATTGACATTCTGCCAATGCAACAAGTAGTTATTAGAATGAAAGATTAGCTTGAAGAGTTAGTGTTCAAATGAATAATTTATCTGTGCAAACACTGCATACTCAAGTCTCTGAGAAAGAATTTTAATTGTCCTAAATTGCTTTGCTTTAAAAAGAAATTGTCTACATAATGAAACTCTGGATCACTGCGCCTAGTGTGAAAGCAGTTAATTTTTAATATGCTAGTCATGAATGTGAACTTGAGTGATAGCTGGTGTCTAATGTAAAGCCACGTGGAGGAAATGGAAAGTGGGTCACACAGCAGAAGAAGCAGCATAGCTCTGAGGAATGCATTCTCGGCCTGTTGGTTCGTCCACCGCTTCAGTATCTCAGCAAATGTTTGATGGACTGTAATGAAATTTTGTTGAACATTCGTCGGTGCAAAAAGGAAATCCTCACGACTTTGGTGATTCTCTGAGTTTTCCTGTTGCGCAAGCAGCATGTTGACATTTTTAGGCTCAAAAGTGAAATGTCTCAACAACTATTGGATGGATTGCTAAGACATTTGGTGCAAAAGTCAAGTGAATAAGTGAGTGCAGCCAATGAAATGTTTCTCTTTTTCGGACATAAATGTTGACTGATATTTGATCTTCATTGAAACTTTATGTATGGATGAAAGGTGAGTGAATGTTACATATATTAATCATATCATATTATTTCCATCTTGAGAAAAAGTAAGTATACCCTTGGCTTCATCAGTAACTAGTTGGCATAAATATCTCAATGCATGTAAAACATATTTCAAATTAACCCATGAAGCCAGCATTCCTTCTTTTTCAGACATCTTTTGACGGATTTACTTCTGTTGGAAGGTCCAGTTCTTCGGTTTTAACTTCTTAAGAGATGACCTCACATCTGAACAGGTCCCGAGGCAGCAAAGAAGCCGCAGACTGTGACATTGTCACCAATATTGACATCTTGGGATCAATTTGCTGGGTCAGCCTGGTCTGGACAAGTTGGCAGTACTCTGAAACCTTCTCCATTTGTGTATGATTTTCTGAGCAGTGCAATTATTTCTTCCCGATACATTGGATATTTTCTTAAAGCCCTTGCTAGATTTAAACACAACTAAACCTTTTTCTTAGCTCCTTATAGACCTCATCGGATTTTGGCATGAAGACAGCACATGATAACAAATATACCTGTTTAACCCAAGAATGCATAGCTGTAGTGCTAATGTTAGCACGAGGACCTTAGCATTTAGCTTGAAGCAGGCTTAGTTTTCCAATTTCGATTTTAAACCAACCTGATTATCAACTGTACACAAACAATGTTAGTAATGTTTCACAGCAAACTGACCCTGTATCTGCCATAAATGATGCATTCACTTCTCATATGAGATCTTGTGCGATAGTGTTAAGAGACCCACGTAAACACGTTCTAGATAAGGTATATGGCACAAAGTGTAGGGATGAACTGACATTTTTCTGAGCACCTGTTTTTTTTTTTTTTTTAGCTTAACTAGTTGGGTCTGTTGACTGTCTCTTTGTTTCCTTTTCTGTTTGAGTTTAAGTAGTCTTTTGCAGTGATTTACACTCTCGTCTTTATGTTTCACACCCACGCCCCTAGACCAGGGCGTAACACATAGTCTGCTGTGAAGGAGACAAGTTATTAAGCTGGCTTTGTTTTTTTTTGTTTTTTTAAACTGAACCATTATGGCATAATGATCATTCAACGGTGAGGCAGATAAATGGTGCAGCATTGCCACGTTGAACGGGCTGAGTAAACAGGGCTTGTGTTTCACAGTCCAGGTCAGTCCAAGTATCAAATAATTTCACAAGAAAACTCCAAGGCACTCTCTTTTGAACAAATAAAATGTTTTTATTGTCACGGCATGGTTATGTTAGACCTCAATGTCCTTACAAAGCTTGTTTTTAAAGTCTTACATGACCATGTCGTAACAATAAAGGCATATTATTTGCTCAAAGGAGTGAGTCTTGGAGTTACATGCTATCCCTATCCAAAGAGCACCTCTAACAAACTGAACTTGAGTGCAGGGAGCACTCATACTCTTTTTTTTCCCTTTCATCTTTTCACTTTTTGATCAAACCATGTCCGTTTAATAAGACTATTCTCTCTTTTTGTTTGGTATTTAGTACAGAAAAGCAGCAACTGAAACCTGTTGGCTTACACTCCAGTGGACTGTGTGTCTCTAGCCCGTTTAAAAAAGCAATTGCACAGAAAACACTTGCCTGTAATCTGAGCCCACTGAAGTCAACGTGGGAAACCTTTTGGGTGTATTGTGAACCTGAACATCTTGCAGATTCAGTTCTTGTTGCACGCTGTCTGGATTTAAATGTACAAAAAGAGCTCCCATTATGATGTCTCTTGAGTTGAGACAAACGTGACTGACCTGCAAAGTTTAGACGGCGGATGTGCTTCAGTAGATGAGTGCCGTTGATGGGATCCATTCTAGCGCAGAGGCCCACCTTCCCCGGGCAGAGCTCCTGGTGCATGTTGTGCAGGGCGTGAGCCATCGCATAGACTGCGTCAATCACAAACTGCACCTTTCCTTCCTGCTCATAGTTCGAGTCCTTTCCTATCCGCTCCTGATCTGTAAAAACACAGACAGATGTAAAGTCGCCATTAGAAGCATAATTATATTGAAAGCGTGCAGTTTAAATGGAAAATGCATCCTCTCTGTTCATCCGTTTGGCTCATTGTTAGCTATGTCAAGTGTGAGGTTGAGCCAGATTTGTATCCATATAGTTAAACAATCACGAGGGAGACTGAAGTGGATTTGAAACATTCAATCAAGAAGAAGATCTGTAACACATGCAATCAAACAAAATTTATTCAGATTCAAGTGTTTTTTTATGAATGGTTCACGCTTAAGTATTAGCTACTTGTGAGTTTGCTCGACCCTTGTTTGAAGTAGGCTGATGATGAAGCAGCGCATTAAGTGCTAGTTCCAGACAACCGATATGCATAATGGTACCAAAAAGAGGGTTTGAAAAGATAAGAGAATTAGAGAATAACTTGAAAATACTACCAACAGTCTCTAAAATTTGTCTTTTCAACACTTCTGGCCTCGTGTCAGCCCCAATTTGGAACGCAGCGCATGTTAAACAGGACAAATCTGTGCAACCCGCTTGGAATGAGCTGAAGCTTTTAAATGGAGGGTGTGGCATGTGTCCAAAAGGCATAGAGGAAAATGCATTGCTCCTCGGTGAGTCTTATTCTTTCTATACTGAATGGGTCTTGCCGCTTGCAATTAGCTAGAAGGTAAATATCTGGATCACTGCAGAGGAGTAAATCAATTCCAATATCTGGAGTGCAAGGTTTTCTCCTCTGGGAAATCTCATCAGTTAAAAACAAAAACTCTTTCTTGTCTCTCCAGAAGGAATACATGCATTTCCCTCGGGGAGATTTTCACATTAGGTTTTGGACTCACATGTCAGTGCCAGTCACTATTACCTGCGTTGCCATTTTCCATTAGCGACTTCACAAAATTGATACACCTTCCAATGTGATCGAATTCCGGAAACCAGACGTGCTTGACTGAGTGTCCGACTGTGAATTAAGTCTTTATTGCCTGGGTGTGTTTAGAAGCCAATACAGTGAGGAGCCAGAGAAGCAGGAAATGGAGACATCCATTCACAGGACAGGGATAATCCGCTCATAGGCTCAGTGTAATAACTTGTGATAGGGCTTTATTAATCCTGGCCCAGGTTGTTTCGTAGGTTTTTGTGATTGTTAATTGCTATGTGGAGGTAGGTTCTGTGTGGGGGATACAACATGTAAATCCTAACTTTCTCCTAGCGAGTCTCAAATCTTAAAGCTGTCACAATGAAATGCCTCTGTATGTGGAAAAGAGATTATAAAAAGCAGGTGTGTTCAATTTAGAATAACAATAGACTAATTACCGGGGATGAGCTAATGATAGAGCAGCATATATTTATTTACCTGCTAAATGGAATTCAATTAAGCTTAGTGAGTTAATTAGCACACAGTGGGGGGATCTCCTGCGGAAATTCCCGGAATAATAACTGTTCGGTGCAAAATTACCGGATGATGCTGTGTGTAGCTGTGACGCTGAATTGCTTGCAATTGCATTTAGTATTAAAAAAAAGTTGAAATAGTGGCAACTGTGATTAAAATTAAAAAACGATTTGGTTTGGATAATATGCTTTTCTGCATTCATACTAAAAAAAAACCAAAGCATACAGGATACAACAGAACAAAAGTAGCTACATTTTTTTTTTTTTTAATTCCTATTTTTGTTGCAAAGCAGTTTAAAGAGCAATCATTATTTTTCAGGCTCAACATATTGGAATTATCTAATTCCCAGTAACATTTACTGTCGCAGTTCATTGATTTTGGATAATAAAACTTTATATCCGGCCTCCATTATGTGTGTATCTTTTCTCACAAGTGTGAGTACAAGTACATTATTTCAATTAAAACATGGTGGAGATCAAGTTTTGACTTTTAAAATGGAAATGTGTCAACTACTTATAATTTGGGACTGCAATGTGTTACATCATGTGATTTAAATTTACTTTAAACCTGTGCCCATTGAAAACAATGAAACTCCAATTTCAGCAAGCTGCACCGCTGCCTCCTGACATAATGTCATGTGGCTGACAGCTGACAATAAAATGCTAATGAGCTGTACGTGAACTGTAGCAGCTAACGCTAATGTTGCACTGGTGTCAGTGTCACTTCCTTATAAATAAAAGGCTAAATGGCGATAATGCAACTTTGATAACCACATTTGATGGATCATTGCAAAAAACGTGTGCTCGTGTATATATTGAGAATGTTGGCCGATATATTGATATTAGATTTTTTTCCCTCCCTATTAACTGTATCAACGTGAAAAATCCAGTATCCGGTCAGGCTGTAGTGTACACTCCCCGATACTGCGCATGTTAAGTCAGTGAAAGCAGTTTGGCTTTTGTATAAATGGCTCAGTTGTCTAAAATAATTACAAAATAAAACATCTTTGTTGTAACCCGCTAACAATATGTACATGTGGCATAGTTGTTCTTCTACTGGCTACAGTTTGGACTCTAGCACCAGAATACGGCATCAACAGTAAATCTCCTCATCAGCCCTAAATCAGAATGTGTGTTTTTGAGGAATGACACATCTACTGATTCATCTTGTAGAATAAAACTGATTCAGGGCCCAAATACTGAATGGATCAACGAAATACCAGAAGAAACATCAATTTTAAATCTGTCTTCATCCCTGTACCTGCTAGTGTCTAATTACCATAATTACCCTTAATCATGATCTTACCTGTGGTGAGATATTAAGTGATTTCATCCATTATTATGATATATTGAGGGTATCTGTGGGGATACTGAATTCATATTTTCAGGTCCAGAGCCTTGACAAGTAATTTGCTTTCTATATACTTTAGACACATATCGGCCACAACATTAAAACCACTGACAGGTGGTGTGAGTAACATTGATCATTTTGTTGCAATCAATGTCCTGCAGGGAAACCTTGAGTCCTGACATTCATGTGGATGCCACTTGACATGCACCAACCATCCAAACACCCACGTAGATCATTTAAACAACCTCCTGGACAACACTAGCTAATGACCGTGGTCCCCCCTTCAGGACAATGCACCCTGACGCACCACAAAAACTGCTCAGGAACGGCCCAAGGAACGTGACAAAGAGGCTCAAGGCGTTAATCCGATCGCAAAAGTCCCTAGATCCCAATCTGACAAGCATCTGTGGGCTGTGCAGAAACCAGTCTGATCCATGGAGGCCCTAGCATCCAAACCACAGGACCTGAAGGATCCACTACAAATGTCCTTGTGTCAGACACCACAGGAAACCCCCAGAAGTCACGCGCCTCTGCCGAGATGTATCAGAGCTGTTTTGGCGACACAAACTGGTGCGATATAAAGCAGGTGGTTTTAATGTTACGGCTGATCGGTGAATGTAAATGTTGGTTTTCTATTCAACTGCACCAGGGGACGAGAAAAATGGCCCTCAAATGTTGAATGAGAGTCAGGATAATGACACAGTCATATATATGTATTATATATGTGGGGGTCTTAACAGCTTATCAGCTTCGGTTAAAGTGTTGGATACGAGCAATCTGTAATAGAACATTCTGTGACAGAGCAGTGATTTATCATGCAACATCTGTCCTCTTAAGGTTCAAGCAATTTTCAACAGCCACTTCAATCTGAAAGGGTTCTAGCCCCCGAATCAGCAAAGGTCTCTCTCTGTTAGCCATCTTTCATTTACTACATCTCCAGCTCCTCGCCGAAGACCAGAGGCGTTTTAATGTCCCCGATTATCTCATGAGCTTTTGAAATGCATGAATTATTGTTGGAGGTTACGGCTCAGTAATTAAGGGCCACAGGGCCTTGATTGGACCGAGATTGTCACAGTTTGGCCGACATGCAAATGCCATGGGGAATCCTGTAAGCCAGAATGGGTGTGAGAGTGATATTTCTCTCGCAGGCTTGGCAGGCCACCCACACTAACTTTGTATTGTCTCTTCTCCATAAGACCGTTTCCCTTTTCTCCCCCCCCGCCAGTCTCTCTCCGGCTCTCTCCTCGTTGGCATTTTGGCTCTTTCACACACATTTTCCAGGCTGGCGTTTTGCTTGCAGTGAAATCCATTCAGATTAAGCAAAGCAGCAGCAAAGTGTGGGTGTTTTCCACTCTGAGGTGTCACACAAGACATTTTGTGACAGTGTGTGTGGGCTCAGACCTTTGACCATTTTTTTCAGCTTACGGCTGGCCATGGGCCATCCCATCTTTTCCTGCCAAGGCAGTTGGGCTGTCCCTTAAACGGATGTGACACTGGCGCTGTATATGCTATTCTATTTCATAACTTGGTCCATCTGACTCAGAATTTATGGCTGAACATGGTATTTTTGTCTTTCTTTACAGCTTGAGCTATCAACTATTTTCATCATTGATTAATCTGTGAAATATGTTTTTGATTAAATGGATATTCTTATATAAAATCGGGAAACAGTAAAATAATAAACCTCCATCATAACTAAAGCCCAGGTTGATGTCTTTGAAATAACTGGCTTTTTCCAACCAAAACCCAAAAGAAGATATTACATTTTCAATGATTCAAAAGACAGAAAGTAACATTTTTACACATCTGAGAACCTGGAATTGGAATTCAACAAACTGACTGATTAGACTTCTACTTCAGATGGAAAAAAAGGATTATCGTTTAACATCAAAATTGTGAACTTTCAAATTCTAAGAGCCCTTCATTTCAATACAAATTACAGCGTTTATGTCTTTACAAGCTCTGATAAGTTTACTCAGATTTCGGTTGCTGATTGTTGATTTTATCAGTGCTCTTCTCTGTTCAACGTTCTCCGTACACTGTTGTCTGTACTTTCTTTTCAATCACAACACTAAAGTCTGTATTGTTTTGATGTCTACAAGGAAACGGTGGACAATTAAGCGTGTTTTGTTGCTGTCCAACTTTTGTCTTATATCTAAAGGCTCCTGGTGTTCGGCTCATGTTAGACCGCAGTTAGTTCACTGACACAAGCTGTGTCTTTTCCTGAACTATTGTTCAGTTCGACAATCCCCGCCTGTTCGCCTGTGGATGCTCCATGCAGACTCTCTCTAACATTCCTTGCTGCAGTTTGGCTGATCTGAGACAACTTCTACTTCCTGTTAGCGATAGTAATGATTAGATTTTTTCATTTTAATTCAGACAATTTCACTGTCCCCAGATCATTTCTTGCATCTGCTGCTGTCATTACAAAATTGCTCTGGTTTTATTATCACCTTTATGAAGCCTGCAGTTTAACTGCTCCACATACAGTACAATGTTAATGTGCCCTGAAGATGTGCAACCCCAAAACCCAATACTGGAACCGCATTGAGAGGTGCAGACCTGGTTATATTAAGGCCATATAACACTGAACTTCAAGCAAATAGTGCAGAGTAGTTCTAACTAATTAGCTAAGTAGCCAATCAGACTTAACCAGTTTAACTTGTTTTAGTCAGCAATTACTCATCCTTAACACAAGCAACATAATTGATCTGTCTTTTGCTTTGTTTTCTTATTATTTTTACGTATGAATAAGTTGATTATGCTAAATGTAATCTTATTTAAAACTTTAATACTATGAAGACAAGATGGTGGGACGTTATTCTGATATTTTCTTGCTAATTACCTTGTGTTGCCTGTCTTCTTGTAGGTCACCATGGTCAAGAGGAGGTTGTGTGGCTCAGACCTCTTCAGTCGTCGTCCTGCATCTACATTCTTTACAAATATTTTATATAATCTACTTGTATCATAATAACATTCATATAATCTACTCTGTGAGTTGTTTTTTTTCCTCCGCAACAAGGGTTTTGTGTGGGAGTTTTTCCCTCACTCGAATCAAGGCTCTAAAGATAGAGGATTTTGTTCACTCTACAGATTGTGAAGCCCACTTTTTTGGGCGAATTGAATATAATTGACCTTCAAAGTTGGTTTGTGATCCACCAATAAACACAAAGAAAAGAGGGAGGAGGAGAACAACAACAACAGGCACAGCACGACATTGTCACTTGATGACATCAAACTGCTGCACCTGGAAAGAGCCGCGCAGTGGAGAATACAGAGTCAGACGTGTTTTTGCTGGTGTGGATGTTTTTTTTTTTGTTTTGAGGAAAATAATGCTGTTGCAATTTCCAACACATGTTCTGCGAGGGTTCAGAGAGGAGGAGAGAGTTTAAACAACACAAATCTTATTAAATCTATGGAATATTAAATCATCCATCTTTGCTCACTCCATCTTAGCCTTTCCAATCCTCAAATGTGCACAAACTACAGGTTAGGAAGACCTTTTTAAAATTCAAAAATGGGGAATTATCAGTTATCTTGAGAAGAGGTAATCGGTGTCTGCTAACAGCTGGGAAAATCCATATCCTGCATCTTTAATTTAATTTCTATAAATGATTCGCAGTTCTAAATCCAACTGGCAATGTTCAGATAAAATAACAATAGTAAGATATTTTCATCAAAGCAATATTCTATGTTCTATTTATTTTCATTGTACAAAAGAAAATCCCCCTTGTAACCAACTGGCACAAAACCTCTAACCCAGTGCATGCTGGGAAAGGCTCCAGCCCCCTGCCACCCTGAACAGGATAAGCGGTTTAAAAAATAGATGCTTGGATGAAAAAGCAGAGCATGTTTGCCTTTATCTGCATTGCTGTGTATCCTGCTGCTCCCCCACATCATTAATACGCTGGAGGAATAAGCAGCCTATGAGAGTGGTCTTTGCTCTACCTTGCCTCTCCTTTCCAAATTAATCAATATCACTTTTACATCTCCTTCATTCACAGATAAAAGACAAGTCATACTATTTTCTAAGTCACTCATGCCCTCCTTATCCTTTGATCATGCCGAGGAGACTAACCCTCTCAAGACACTGATAATTCCAAGGTACGCTCCGTGAGCTTCTCTCGCAGTGGCCTCGGAGACAATGAAAAGCTCTCCAACAGTGATGAGGCACGAGTGTCCCACTTCAACCTCAAACAAATGCTGCAAGACTCCCACACCCTGCGATGCAGAGCCGAACACTAAAATATTGGTAATGAGAAAGGCAAGCTACTGACTGCATTATACAGCATTCACTCCCACTATAGTGAGCCTTTACCGTGTTGATTTGGGCACCTCTGCACCAAAAGAGTTAAAATGCGTCAAGTAGATGAGCAGTATAGACACTTAGGTAAAGTATGTGTATTGTATTAACTTTGACTGGGTTTTTGATGTCTTACAGTATCATCATCACTTCAGTCAATTATTTGGTTGACTGCTTCCTGTCCTACTTGTTTACAAGCCTGAAAATAAAATCGAAACCTTGTGAACAGACTCATATTTTCAAGCAGCCCAAGTCTGCTGATATTTTATAATTTGAAACAATGAACTCTCATGATTTCTAAGTGCTGTCCATTTCGCCAATTTCTGATATTTGAGTCTTATTCTTCTACCACAGACCTCCAGAAACTATTCAAACCCTATAATTGAGGCACACTGTTTCGCGACCATTGAAGTTTATTTTGAGTTTTCACAAATCCACCTGCCTGATAAAGGGGCACGCCACCTATTTATACATCAAAGTATACTGACGTAATTGGGGAGTACGACTTCATGTGGTAGAGCCAGCATCTTGTTATCAGAAGGTCGCTGGTTCGACTCACCTGGTCTGCATGTCGAAGTGTCCTTGGGCAAGATACTGAACCCCAAACTGCTCCGTATGTGCTGGTCGGCACCTTGCATGGAAGCCACCGCCATCAGTGTATGAATGTATGTATGAATTACTGTAAGTCGCTTTGGACAAAAAAGCCTTTGCTAAATGCCCTAAATGTAAAAGTAAATGTACATTGTGTGGCTTCAGAGGGATATTAGCAGACCTCTGTAGCTGGCTCCACATCTATGCTTGAGGTGAACAGCTCCAGGCCACTTTACAAGCAAAACACACCTGACTCTCCAAACAAACTGTAGCATTGTTAGTTTTGTTCATTTCATGGGATTTATTGGCAAATAGAATAATAAAGATTATTGCCCCCTTCATTTTTATTTTCGAGTGTTGAGGATGAGTTCAGGAGGAGAAGCTGCTTCATAGTCTGGAGGAACAGCAGCGGATACATGGCAACAGGGAGAACAGACTGTGGCTGTTGGGGGAATAGTAAAATAATATTAATCTTCAGTTACATAACTGCTTCCACATCCTTTATCCATAAATGTATTTGTTATTATTTTTTATTTTTTTAAACTGATATTTTTTTTAATTTTCAAAGCTTAAAGTGGAAACTGACACCCACAGAACTGGATCGCCAGTCAGTTTTGATTTTAATAAGAGTTTTCGTGCCCATGCTCGACCAAATAGCAGTGCAGGCAAGGATTATAAGAACCATGGTGTCATTATTCTATAGCCATTTTATTATTTTAATTATTTTATTAACATTTACTTCATAAAGATACATTAAACTTTTTGTCTATTGTCACTTTTTTTTTTACCTCACTGTTAAAAGAGCACTCTGTAGTTTTGGAAAGAGACATTCTAAAATATTTACAATATTAATGAGGGAATGATATAAACTCAGGATTATACATTTTTCCATAACTGAATCAACAAGCTGTTCTCAGAGGAAAATACAGTCCCCAGAACACTGTTTGAAGCTAGAAAGGTGGCAAATAGAAAAGGTTCCTGTAAGAGCTGCCATGTGGGTCCGGTTTGAAACCCTGAAGCACACATTGCATGAGCGGCATTCATCCAGTCAGGTGCCGCCTTTGCGCGGTTGCCGGAGGGTGCAGCCTGTTTTGGTCAAGCCTGCAAAGCGTGGAAGCTTGCATCAAACGATGCCCTGTGGACACGTACCTTTACTCTTTGTTGGTTTGTCTGCTTTTGTCCATATATCAGTCCTGTATCTCCTTTGTTGGTTGCCCGACCCTCGTGTGCCCCCCTGTGTTCCTGATTTGTTCCCCATGGCTTTATGCTTTGTCTTCCATTTTTTTGCGTTACTCTTTAGTTTTCTTGGATTCTCCTTGTTGCCATTTTGTTGCCAGCTTTATTTTTCACCTGCCTTTTTGTTGCTTGCATTTTGGATTTTTGAGATTTCTGCTTGTATTGTGTTTGGGTCCCCTCGGTAAAACATACTGTACATAACCTTCCGTATTATTACTCCAAGGACAGATTCATAAAACTCAAGACCAAAAGATCATGGATGCACAACAGCAGAAATATACACCAGATATGCAAACTGTGCCACTTTTTACCTCAGCTAATGTAAACAAATGATCCGAGTATTATTCAGGATGCTGAAAAGACGTCCTAAATTGTCCCTTGAGCTCTCCAAGGAGATCTCTGTTCTCGCTAGCATTTCTTTTGGCAGGTAACCAGGGGTCACTCCATCCAAATCTGAGACTAACTCATCTATCAGTATTATCTTAGCCACCTGAGTGTTACCCTACATATAGCCCTCTGTGTTCTTTCTTATACTTAGTGTTACTGCCTGTGAAGACGTTGCCAGCTGTTGGTTTTACAGTCTACCTCTTGAGTAAAAGTAGTTTCTCTCAAGTGCATTAAGTGAGTCTGTACTGTATCAGCCGTGCTGTTATAGTTGTTTAGTGTTGTGCCAAGACCTTTCTTTGTTAAATTCTGATTCTATAAATACATGAGCATCAAGGTTCTCCTGAGTTTTGAGTCTCTACACTGGGGTCCTCCTACATCAAATATATAAGGGTCGATCACTCCCACGTTTATATAAAAATGTACGTCAACAGTTATTACTGGACGTAATATATCAAAATCTCTGTGCTTTGCCTGGCACTGGTAATATTGTACTGTCAGGATTTGAGTAGTTCTGCACAGTAGGGATGGGCAATATACTTTTAATATTCTTTACAGTTTATAGTTATTAGAGCTGGGTATTGCAACTGACTTCCCAACTTGATTTGATTGCATCACAAGGTCCCGATTCGGTTTACGATCTAATTTGAGTCTGTATTGATTCATTACAGGGTATTTCAGTTACAACAAATTTTGTTTGGATATGAGAACATTATAAAACGTATTTAATTATGTTTAGGAATTTAATTAAATGGTCTCAGATAGAATATATATTTGTGGTTAAAATCTGCCTACAGAGTAATGAATCAAAGAAATGACTGATGTTGTTATGATTGCAGCATCTAGTTTTTAATAATGGTCTACTGAAAGAATAAGAAAGTAATGACAAATGTGGGACTATATGTTTCAACAAAGAAAAATAATGCAGATTTGAATGCAGTACTTTAGGAGTGTGCAACTGATTATACCATAAAGCGCCTGTCCTTGTACTGTCCAATACGTCCTTGACATATTGAGATATAACAATATCCAAATTTTGAGACTGTAAAGTCTCATATCATGATAATGATAAAATACTGATTTATAGCTGGACTCTACTTGGCAAATGTTCATTTTGGAACATCATCCATACTAAAAGGCATCTATTAAAAGAAGATTGATTTGAATCAGAAAATCATTTGTTTTTTAACCCAGCCTTAATGATGATATATCACATTTTCCATAGACTTGACTGAGAAACCTTTTAATAAAAAATGATTAGATGGGAACTGCTCGTGGAATATTCAGTGAATTAACTACCTGGCAAATCAAGGTTTACCATCAAAATGATAAAAAATACGCTGAAAATCCAATAGTGCTATAAAGCAGCTCTGCACAGTGAGTCATCTATTACAGCCAGAGACATTAAAGGAATAGCTACCCACGGTATAAATGTTGTAGCAAAACATCTGATGTTTCACACATTTCTGTAAGAGTTCATGATATCTACATGCTATCACCAAACCATAATGCACAGCTGTGACTGGCATATACGTATTGTTGTGCACTCAGCTTCTAGTTTATTACAGTACAGCGAGCCAAAACAGTTCTGCATTTAAACCTGCCTTCATGAAGGATGCAATGTACTTGTTCAACTTCATTGTCCTTTTTGAAGCTGTAGATTGTGCTGTGTTTAATTTTAAACGACGCTGATCAGGAACATATCACTGTGTATTTCAGCTAAAGGGACAACAAGATCATAACTGCAGAAGAAGAATGTTACACATTCATAAATGTGAATGCATATGGAACTCAATAAAAGCAAATAAGACTAAAATGTTTTGTCCAGATTCTATATTCCATGTTTTCTTTTTCTTAGCCAGAATGCTGCCTTATGTGAAACTCAGCTTGGTCACTGAAGCCTGGGAAACTACTGTGTGATGCATTTGTTGATGTCCTGTTGGCATACTGTCGCGACGCGTTGCTGCTTTTAAATACCAATGTCTGCAGCTTATGTACATTGTGTGCATACACACATCTGCCTCCAGGGCAGCGTGGTGGCTCAGCGGTTAGCACTGTCACCTCACAGCTAGAAGATTGTTGCTTTGGTTCTCTGGAGTGTGTGTGTGGTTCCTGCCAAAAGGCATATTATTCAGACATTCAAGCGACTCAAAATTGCCCCTAAGTATGAATGTGAGAGTGAGTGATTTTGTGACATTGTGTCCAGTGATGATATGCTGGTCTATCTGGGATGTCTTCCTGCTTTTCCTCCCTGTGGATACCCAACAACTCATCTCCCGAAATGTTACATAACGTAAGCTTGTACCGTTTCACATTTTCTTTATTTGTCGCACATTAATGTAAAGTAAGCCATCTTTGAATTTCAAATAAATGCTGCATTCATTTCATATTTGTGTGTGCATTATTTAGGGTTCAATGACATGTGGCATGATCCCGCCATATTTGAAATATAAACAGAATCTGAATGGAGCTGTTGTTTATAAATGTAAATTTAAACTTGATTATATGATTTTTTGCATTAGACTTACTGGATTTAGCCCTTAGATTGTGATATGAGTTGTGTCCTCAGCTGGCCTCATCACTTTGGGAGAGCAAACATTCCCAGCCACAGATAAAAAGTCTGGTCCCTTGAAATTAGTCAAAGGTAGAAGACAAACATCTATTATTTCGACAAATGCTGCTGAACGAGTTCACTGAACTTATAATTCTGATGTCCGAGCCATCTGTGGCCAGGTTTGTGCCCCTGCTTTAAGTCCTCTCCATTATACTGTTAGATCACTGTGGAGGCGTCAAAATGATTCAGTTTTGTACAATTGTGTTCAATCAGGCAAACTCTATATATTGACCTTCTTGGTGAAATGTTTTACATAATATAAAAATGTCATTAATATTTATTCAGCACAAACGTAATTGCACTTAAATGTATAAATATGTTTTTGGGAGCATCTATTCAGTGAGCAGGGGCCATTTTATTTGATCTTATGTAGTTTCACTTAAGATTAAACTCTGGAGATGCTCAAATGAGTAGGATTGTATATACTGTATATCTAGCAATGATCCTTCAAATGTGGTTATCCAAAACTTGTGACAATGATACCTAATGGAGGCAGGATAAATTTACAGTTTAACAATGTTCCCCATGCATTTTTTCCAGCATTATAATCTTTAGTCTTTGCATATAAAATACAGGAGTCTGCCAATATATGTGTGATATGGTAATATTGGCCAATAATATCAGCTGACTGATATTTCAATTTGGCTCCAGCTATTTTGCGAGCTGGGCTACGCATAGCACTGTTTTAAAAAACAAAGTTAAGAGTCTTGTTAATAGCCTATATGGCTTTTTTCTATATTGCTGTTCAAATATCGAAGAATTCTCCTTTAATGTTGTTAAATTTGCTCAACAAAAGACTGACCAAAGAAATACCTGGTAATGAATCAAGCAAAGCTGCAACACATTAGAATAAAAAATGCGAGTGGAGGTCGTAGATTTAACTGTTAGCTCATTATTCTTGGTATAAAACATAAGCTTACATTTCTTATCTAGTTAGATGATTTGTGATATCCCATAAATATATTCTTTCAGCAAGCACCAGTGGCTTGTTTTAGATACAGTACATAAAAAGGGAAAAAGGTGGATGTGAAGATGGTTGTTACTATAAACATTAGTTGCCCTGTTAGCTTTGAGCTGACCATCTTAAATATATTGAGGAACCTGCAGGGAACAAAAAATACTTCCTTTTCTAACTTTTAATTCTTCTGATTGGCACATCAATAAGTTGTCTTAACCTTCTATTACGACAAATACGCATAAGTAGCCAGGCACTTGTGCAAAAAAGACAGTCGACCTGGTAAAATACTGTACCAAGAATATCTTGAATGCAAACCCAACAGCCTGTGTATAACCGTTCAAAATGTATATAATCATTGGAAGCATCGGCAAGCAGTTACTGATCTCTGTAAATATTTTAGAAAGTAATTAAACTTAAAAATGATGAAGGTCAGGAAGTCTTATGAAAGGAAAACCCGCAGACAATAGTAGTTTAACCCTCATCTTTTAAATATATGTTGTAATACTTACATGTAATTGGCTTTTAAATCTTTATAAAGAAGGGGGAGTGTTTTTCTGCCTCAAGACAGATTGTGCCATCCACAGCTAGATAACGTATGGCACTGAGCCTGAAGCTTTAACCATGCTGCCCAGCTAAGCTACTCACAGCCATGTGGGTAAACACACTAG
The DNA here is from genome assembly GCA_900302685.1 of Spondyliosoma cantharus. Taxonomy (NCBI): domain Eukaryota; kingdom Metazoa; phylum Chordata; class Actinopteri; order Spariformes; family Sparidae; genus Spondyliosoma; species Spondyliosoma cantharus. Next base: position 42,957 of record OMLP01044084.1, read on the forward strand.
ACTCAGCAGAAATTCAGCACAGCCCTGGAATGAGCCGCGAGATTGATTCTGAATACTGAACGTATAGTGGTTCCGCTGTTTACAGGTGGGCAGTGCTTTCATAACACTTTCACCATGAGCCCAATGTGTCGTCTTCCTCCAGACATCAAAAGCATTCAAGATGCTTAAAAGTTTGAACAAAAACAACATTAAACGGCTTTTCCCCCCCCAACAGGAGAATATCTTACTTGTGCACTTTTTGAGGCCGGACCCTTTCTTCACAGCGTGACGGCTGAGTTTGCAGTTGAAGTTGTTCTCCCAGAACTCTGCAAACCAGATATTCCTTCTGTTGTTTTCCAGAGTTCGGCTGATGAAGTAACGATCAAACCCTAGACAGATCAATGGGTTCATTGTCATTGACACAGTCAGTGTCAGTGCAAACGACAGTGCTCTGATGTGTTCTGCAGTATAACTGATTGAATATTGCATATGCTCAATTTACTTGCGGCTTTGTTTTATTGAATTTTAGCTTGTGGACCTTTGATCACATGATTAATGGTTAAGCATTACAAAGCAACTCTTATTCTCCTGCAAACAGACAGAGCTCTGTATCACATGAAAAGAATATTTCAATGAAATATGCACAAGCTTTTATTATACAGGGACATCTGATGTATGCCGAGTGCTCTTCTCTGTACCTCTGATGGACTGCCGCTTGGGCAGGATGGTGACTGCTCCCTCTGCCATCTCCTCCTGGTGCACAACCGGAGAGATCTTTGAGCCCCAGCTGTCCGAGCCCACCCAGATGAAATGACCTGTCTGGTTGGCCTTTTTAGCTGCATGGAGTAGCCGCCTGCAAAGGTGAAGAAACAGATGTTGCCGTGGATAAGGTCAGCGTCCTGACCAGCTCCACTTTGATTTTGTTTTGCAATTCATTACAGTGGTCTGGCAGAGCTGGACTGAAACGGCTGTGTTCCCATATGTTTCTGTGCCGTCTGCCTGCGGTCGTGTTATTCTAATCTTCAAAGGAGTGTTGTGTAGCCTCCACTGGGCCTTACCTGATATCGTCTTCATTGGCAAACATTATGACAACTCTCGCGTTTGGGTTTTCTCTGAGACGTCTGATGACCTTGTCAAACTCTAATTGTTTTGGCTCCCGAGGAATCTTCACAGACTGGGAGATGCACACACCTCCTAAACAAACAGAAGTTTATAGTCGTCAGTATGATAATTTAGACAAAGAGAATAGAACATACAGTGTATAAGGGCTGCACAATTAATTGCAACGTAATCAAAATCTCCATATGGCCAAGTGTATGTGAATCGCAAGTAGCAACAATTTGTTTTTCAAATGTGTGACAAAACAGCATTAAAATCTTGTTCTCCAGATGTAAGACAATGCATCTGTTTGGCACAGACTCCAACAAATATCACATCATCATTTTATACTTTTTATAGTGAAAATGAAAACTGTGATGGAAAAATAATCACTCCCACTAATCCTGAATCATACAGAAATCTCATTATCTGTTAAAAATAATCCCAATATGATTTTCTCAACATATCAGGCTGCCCAACAGTGATTTGAACATCAAAAATGGTGCTCTAAATATTTTTGTTCAAATACAATTTGGTGCAAATACACATTCATGGTTGGTATGAAGAAATGGAGGGCTACTTCATCAGTTTGCCAGGGACTTCTTGGGAGACTGAAACTCAGATGATGAAAGGCTGTATTTCCCTGAAGAGCGATTGATCATCAGGAGGTAAATTGACTTCCAAAAGAAAGAAACAGCCTGGCTGGTTTCGAGAGTTTCTTCAGGTAAGACCTTGTATCTACAGTATGTGTGTGTTATATCAAGTCTGTCCCACTTGGAAAACCTTTTTAGCAGTATTGTGGGATGTGGAATGAAGTGACATCATGCAATAGTGTGTATGTTGTGGCTCTATGATTTTGAAGCAGCCATTGTAAATTCCTGTGAGGACTTGGCTGAAACTGTAATTTTCAAAGTTGTTCATTAAGAGCTTTTTCTATGGGAACAAACATCAAATGTGTTTTCAAGTCTGCACACTTTCCTATAACAGGAAATGTTAACAGGGAGTTTAGCGCTCACCACCAGTAGGTGATGTTTTCACTTTTTATATGTGTGAGTCATTATGGCAAAATACTACAGAAACTACCACAGAAGCTATTCTGAGTATCTGGCCTATTATATTCCTGTCTGTCTGTCTGTCCTGTCTGTCGGTCTGTGGAAAGATTTTGTCTCTAGCTTTGTATGTTTCATTTCCTCTTATTCTTCTGGATGTTCCCTTTTCCTCAATTTACTTTCACTGCATTGTAAATGCACTGATATCTCAATGTTTGGCTGCTGTGTAGCTAGATTTCACTGGTTTGGCTATGTTGGCTAGTCTGGAGCATTTCGTGTTCATGGTGCTGCACAGGCACGGAGATCTGTGCAAGATGCTGTGAATACTTTGTTTTCCTGGGATTGCACGTTGGTTATACTGTTGCCCTGTGTCTTGCAATAAAGTGCTATAAGGCAGTCCTGGTGAGTGTGATCCTTACCCACAATACAACACAACGCAAACCCTGACTGCATTCAGAGTGACTTGACCGTTTTGTAAAATAACACAGCCCTCTCTCTGGCCTTTGAATGGAGCCTGTCTTTCTGAGTGGCAGGGGTGCCAACAGGGGTCAACAGTAAAGAAATATTTGAACAAGGTTCAACTTTTGTTGTGATGCAATGCGATCTGGAAAGGCACTGCTCTGGCTCATTCCTTGTGGATCATTGGTACATTAAACAACGCGGACTGAGGCCCTATAATCTGAAAAAAAAACAAAAAAAAACTTCCGCTTGTGTGAGCTTCAGAGTGCCTCAGTCTGGCATGTTTGTCAAGAAGGATTGGATCCTGCAGCTCTCAGGACAGGAGGGACACCACCAAGAAATGTCTCTGTACATCATGTGCACAGTATATCCTATACAGATATATACTGTACCAATCACTGAATACTTTAGTCGGCGAAAGTGTAACTTTGCAATAACTCTGCCAAAGTGAGTCTGTGTTTATTTACTGTCTGAACTGTTCAGCCTGAAAAGTTGATGTCTGAAAAGCAGTGAGAGGAAAAAAAGCCACTACAAGTTAGACTACTGAACTTATTTAAACAATTAACTGCAAATTAATCACATTAACCACATTCCTCTCCATCTGCTGAGTCATATATTTATGCACCACCTACACACTCGACAATGAAGAAATACAACAGCAAAAAGGCTTCTACCATTGTCATTTAAGGACTTGTAGATACTTGTCCTCTGTGTGTGACTGGCAAATCTGTGGAAGTCTAGACTCTATTAATTATGTGGTCTTCCACCCTGATGCCCTGCTCAATAAGGGGGCAGCTAAATCCCGATTTAGCTGTCTAAAAAAAGTTTGGAGGTCTGAGAGTCTCCTTCTTGCACAGCTGTCACTGAACCTCGTTAAGTTTGAGAAGGTCAGACAGAATTTCTGACCCAATCCTCAGACATGCACAGATTTCAAATATTACAGAAAAAAATATGCCATAGATAGTTGATGCAAAGTTTCCATAATGTTAGGCTGCAATAACCAGTAAGAGTTTATGATGAAATAAATCATCACATTCTGAGCATCTGACATATTTCCTCTGAATGTATCATCTGGCTTCGCTAAAACGTTTTTTTTTTTATCCAGCATGAATTAGTAAATATTTGTACGATTTCTTTACTCTTCAGCTCAGTCATGACACAAAAGGAAAAATAAAACAAGGATGGTGGCAAGACAGCAGGATATCCCCCCTGACCAAGAAATACAAGCAAATAATCTTTTAATTTGTGACCCTCAGCTGTGCCGTGTCTTTTCAGTTTCTTTGTCACACAGAGAAGAAACTAGGTTTAAAAGCCCTGGGTTTTTGTTTAGTGTGTTTTTTTTTTAAAGTTTCTAGTTCGCTCATTTCCAATAAAGATAGCTTTACTATTTCACCTCCTGAACTAAAACAATGAATTTGCAAACCTGCTGAATTACCGCTGCGAATACGAGTGACATTTTGCTGTTGCTCTTTTAGTCTAGTAGAACAATACATTTAATTTTTGTTTGTTACAACAGTGGAAACCAAGCACATTTATACCAGTACTACAACAGTACAACAAGCAGATACATTTTTAGCATGGCTGTGACCACAGCAAAATCTGGGTGGTGACTCCTTGGTGAAACCAGTTTAAAGGATTTGAACATGAAAGCCTAGATTATGGATTTGTGGTTCCTAGTGCATCACTATCAAGTCTCATGTTGTGACGAGCACTTGTTGTTTCAGTTTTTTCTGAAAGGTCTGTCACCTGTAGGTTAGATGCACTTCCTGCTTTCGTGCAGGAAGTGCATTGTGTGTTTGATCCTAGAAGTGATGTGTGGTTTCCCAAAGAACCAACGCTGAACTGTCTGGATACTTCACATCATCTTTTAGTTTATGGTAGATTGCTGCAGGGAGTGTGTATCTTGACTGCAGTTGTGAGAGTGTTTCATCACTTCAGCCATTTGTGTGTGATGACCCACTTGTCCAGTTGACTCAAACAGGCTTATTATCGACCATTTTCGATGTTTACTGAAATTGATGGTTTTAGATAAGTGAGAGGCATGCAACGCCATGCCATCACTTTGCAGTTTCTCACAGTCAGCCAGAGGACTATCCTGGTGTTATCTTAAAAATGTGTTCACTAAAATGAATCGAAATAGTGGCAAGTAGCCACTGCAGCGTCAGGACAGCCACAGTCATGTAATATGTCTTTGCCTCAATAGCCGCGCAGCGTTCTCTTTCCGCCGTTTATTCATATTCAGATGCCTTCAAGATAAAAACAGACGTACCAAATGTGAGATCATAACAATCTCATAAAATTTTCATGTCAAGACATCAACAAGCATTCCATTTTGTGTTGTCTTCGAATTATGTGAACACTGATTCCACCGCCGCAAAATTGGATTATGTCACAGCCGCACAAAGAACACACACAACACTTTCATGTTTGTCACATGAACAAATAAGCTAACGATTCGATTTAGGCCGCAGAGAGAAGACGGGTTTGTATAGAAAAGAAGATGAGAAACTGTCAAAATGAGTTGATTGAGCTGATTCATGTTTTTAGTGGCACATCAAATTGAGGTCGCTGCGTTGATCGGGCAGTAAAGCAGCATCTCCCCTTCTTATAGCATGAGATCCTCACTCAACCACTGTTTGGTATAGATTTTTTTTAACTGCAGTGACGCAGTGTAAAGCACGGGCTGTTTCTCCCCTTTAATACTGAATGTATTCTTCTTCCCATTTGGCGCCCTGTGTTTAGGAGGCTTCTTTCTGCTTCCTGTATATTTCTTGAAATTTCAGCTGACAGGGGTAGCAAATAGAGTAACTACATAAAAATTACAGAAGAAACCAGTTTTCTGTTTAATGCAATTTTTCGAAGATGATACACATAATAAAAGCCTCTATAATAATGCTACTGTATAGTGCTTAACAGCAAATTTGACTTATTGTGTATCCTCCACACAATCATTTTGGAGAGGGATTTGCCATTTTCTTTCCAACTGTAAGACGTCAATATGGTGAAAAGCTGCTACTTAAAGCTGCTGCAAGCGTTATTTTCTTATTAAAATGAGTGTTGAACAGCTCTGTATTCCAATAGTAGTAGTCACCGTAAAAGAGTGTTTGGTCAGTGATCCATATATATCCTCCTTCTGCTCATGCTGTAAAAGAGAGAAGACATTTTCCCGTTTCCCTGACGACTTTATCTAATCAAGACAGAGAAACCAGTTACCAGTTCCAGTACTCCCGACTTACCAAACAGTACAAGTTGCTTACGATACAGCACTTAGATTGACCTGGATGACTGAGAAGCTTTATCAGCATCTAAGTAAACACTGTAACTCCAACATCAATGGCAAGTGGTCGACGTGTTTGTCCATTTATAGTTTGATGTGTTTGACTGGCAGCTTTTCTCTATTTCTTTGTGTTTTTCAATTGCATTATCTGTGAAAATTATCACAATATGATTTTTCTTTGCATATCATTTATCCTTTATTTTATGTAATATATATATATAATTGGTCCTTTCCTAAGCAGCTTCATCATCTTTGCTTCTTTGTTGTCTTTTTTCTACATTTGATGTATAACGTGTTATGAAAACTGATGATTATCATACAGTGTACATTTGCTTATCTAAGGTACTGAATTCTACTGTATTAAAAAAACACTTCTGTGTTAATGTAATACCCAAGGGCTAGGGTTAGGGTTATAACCATAACATTTTCTAAGATGGTTATCGTGCCATGAAAATCTCATACCATCACTGCCGTGGCTCGCAAAACCACCGAGATCACCAGCTCTGCATTTTCCCTCAGCTCTAAGAACTGTTTTATTGATTTTCAGCTCAATGTTTTGGTTTCACAGCCCACAGCTTTACTGTTTGGTTTCAGTCTCATTGCTTTCACCGGCTGCTGCGGGTAGCCTTTATAAGCATGATTAAAATCCAATGTACACTACCTGCTCAGCAGCAAGCGAAAGACTAGCTGGTAAACATCCTGGAACATTTAGCAGCTAACTGAGCCACATAATTACCCTTTAGGAGTTGAGACATAGACACAGTTTAGAAAAATGTGGGTACTGGACTTACAGCAGATTGATATATGAACATTAGAATGTTTATGTGTGCTGAACTCTTAAATAAGCAACTACAGTATTTGCTAACAACTTTTTAATGTGATAGAATTTAAATGTTGTGGTTACAGCTGGTTTCCCCCACTGGTCTAAGTTTCTAAGTTTAGAATGGCAATAGACTTTTTATTTTTTGCTTCAACATATCATTCTGAAGTATATAATAAGTGCACAGTGTAATGCTGCATTCAAGTGCACCTCAGATGTTCCCATTTCCCGAGTTGGGAAGTTGTTCTTCCGACTCCGACTGTGTGTTCATGTGCATCACGTCGGGACGTGGGAGCAACACGGACACCAAAACGACGTTGTTTTCAATTTTAGCGCTCGGAGCGTTTATACAACATGCTGAGAGCGGTTTCCAGTATTTGAATGACAAGGATGGGCAACACAATGACTACACAATACATAACTTTGTTTCTGACCATCAACCCAATGTTTCCTTTCCTCCGCCATGTTTTAGCATTCAGAGTTGTTGTTCTGAGAGGGCATTTGTGAGAATTTTCCCAGTCAGAAGAACGTTTTCACCTATAATTCCGACAGCACATGAACACAACGTCACGTCTGTAGAAAAATCATACCATCCGCATATAGATTGTTTACCTATAAGTCTCGCTTTAACTACGAGATTGGTCATGTCTGTCAAAGAAGGTAAAGAAGGAGAGTGATAGAAACTGAGGTAAAACAAAAGGGACAGGCATTCACTCCATGGTGTTTTACTCTGCTATTGTTTTTTGTTTTGGACAGTAGCCAGGCTGCTTCCGTTAGCCATGTTGTTAACACCGTCTTTGAGACAGCGGCACCATCAGTAACATCACAGGGAAACAAAGGGAGGGAGAATACAAAAAGCTGTCTGTCTCCTAGACTCGTGCAACACAGACTGTACACATGACACTATGTTTCTAATCAGTAAAACTAAAATGAAGACACATATGACTACACATAAATATATATGCACATTTTCCCATTTGAGTTATATCTTGTATGAGATGTGCAGTATACTGTATGACATCAGCTCATCATGTGTTATACTGTAATACTGTCAGCACCAAAAATATAGTACTAAGTCTTAATCCTCCACCTGAACTGACAAAAGCTTCGTACTTAACCAATTTTAGAGTCACTGCATTCAGTCTGCCTGTATTTTACATTAGCAACATCCCATTTCCAATAACATGGCTTTCATGTGATAATTCTAAGTAAAACATACTGTAATTTCCTACTCAAGTCAGGACTTGTAAAAACGGCAGCCAGCCTGCTAACCTTGCAGCAGACCTGTTTTAAAAAAAAATATTTATTTTTTATTCCACTGCAAACTACAGAGTTCCTGCTCTGTGCTTCAATGTGAATATATTATGTAACGACTTCTTTGAGAAAAAAAATACAAGAAGCTAAATATTGACAGCACTAAATCACCAATAATGTTTAGTTATTGCTGGATGAAGATGTCTGTTCGCATGCAGTTTGAATGTGGTCGGAACTGAATGGGATCATGTTTAGATCTTATAGAGGTAACTAACGATGTTAAAAAATACACGCTCACTATAATAATAATGTTCTCAGCAGCTTTGCTGTTTCACAAATGAAGTGTGAACTGCAGAAAAGTCACAAAAGTTCATGGAATACTTAAAGTACTGAACTGACAAAGGGGAAAACCAGATCCTGAGAAACACACTGTTTGATGCTGGAAAAGTAAGTATCTGTGCCGGTTTTACCTTCCTACTGCATTTACAATACAAAGACAAATCTTCTAGGTTTGCTGTTGGCTTACTTTGCGTCATGAGGTTGTTTTCATGGATATGTGAGGAGATTTTAAATAATCTCTTCTCGCAAATTATTCTCTTTTCTTGCCAAGTGTATCCTGTGTAACTTGAACTGCCTTATATGCTCTGATGTGCCAGAAAAGGCTGCCCAACCAGGCCATTTGCTATTTCCGAATACATTTCCTAGACATATTTTCCACAGCGAGCACTGTCAGCGTGGCTTGTTGTACACTTTAATCTGTTATGCTGTGTCCATGCTCAGTTCATGTTCAATTAAACCAGCAAAACACAATAGTATTAGGTCTGAAAACACAATTTGTTGTTTCTCTGCTCCACTGACTTTCCTAATTGTACATCTTTCCCCTGTTATTTTTTCACACATGTCTTTTTGTGTGTTTAGTCTATGGAGCCACTCAAGTAAATAATTAACATGTGGAATGCACAGTCTTCATCTTTGTTTTATCTTCTTTTTTTTTTTTTTATCAAGATGCTTCTGACTTTAAAGGGCTTTTTTTGATTTTTGTGCTTTCAGAGGGAACAAAGTTGTTTGATCTCAGACTGCAGCCTGAAACATTGTGTTAAATCAAGTGAGAGCACACATACCAGTTCAATGGCAGTCATGCACAATGAAAATAATTACTTTAATTTTAGTCAGTGGTGTGTGGCATACACTGTAAACTGATATCTGGAAGAGAAGAATTTAGGCTGCATAACAGAAGGAAAAAAGACAGTGCAGATACTTGCAGACTATAATTTCTGGAACAGGATAGTGAACCTTAGAAAGAAATACTGTTGGTCAGCCTATTAAGTGTGTAACCTGTTTGCTCATGTTTAAAACAATATCAATATTTATTTGGCTGTCACACACACATGGTGTCAGAGTTCATCAGCTACTTTAAAAAACACCCCCCAGTAAAATAAGCTTTAACTAAAAAAAATCAATACTAGATTTAGTCATTTTTACTCCTGCCAGGGAGGTTGTGTTACAAGCTGGCTCTCCAAAACTCAACATAATTTCAAAGAAACTTGGTAAAAACTTTAACCATGCGCCAAGGGACGAGTATTCTTTGGTGATGGTCCAGGCGTAGAACAGACTGTTTAACATTGCGAGAGGGGCCTATTTTTTTTTTTTTTTTTTTTTTG